>CAOKZL010002278.1:0-261355 GCA_948472985.1 Iguana delicatissima | reverse complement strand
GAAAAAGTAGCTTCTATAATGCTGTCGTCCCAATTTGAACTCTTCCTGTATTCCTATCAACAGTTGAGGTACTGTTCAGAAACTTTATTTATAGACCTTCCAATGGCATATTGAGTTTGCCCTGTAGAACTTCCTAGTAATCTTTGTCTCCTTCCCAAGTAGAGTTATGTGAGAGGGAATTATGGGTGAGAAACACCAGTCAGTTGCTTCTCCTTCCCAGTGGGTGGTTCTATCAAAGGGGTGTAATGAGACAAAATGAAATGAAGCCTGGAATTTGGTTTCAGCAGAAACGAGACCTTTCACTAAACAAATCCAATGATGAAATCTAGAATTTACCCTAATTGTTATTGAACAGGAGATAAATTCTGCCCCCCCAAAACAAAACAACTAAAAACCAAAAACAATACAACTTATAAAAGGCAGCAACAAAGATTAAGAGTTCATATTCTTCTATTGTAGTTATGGAAGGCATACAAATTTTTTTTAACAAAAAATAAAAATAAAAATACAAGTCAAGAGAAGCTAAGCCTTCCTTGCAGTTGACTACTAGAGATAGGATCTGAATGGGCAACAACCTGAGGAACTTTCACATTGGTGGGTAGAAGAGAGAGTTTCAGCTGGAAAACTAACCAGCTTTGGCTTTAGTCCTTGCTCTAGAAAGTAATATATTAAATCACATGTGATAGTAAATTACATTGCAGTACTGTGATAAGCAACTGTTCATCACAGTCTTGCAGCATGAGGATAAGGGGCTAGATTTATGCTAGAATTAGCTTTGGCAGGGTTGTTGCTTTAGAAAAAGTTGAAACCTCTCAAAAATAGTAAAAACATCATCTTTTCCCCCTTCACTTTGGGGTGGTGCTGAACACAAAGAGCTAAAATTAACATCCTAGATTACACATAGACTCTCTCTCTCTGTTTTTTTTGGTAGTTCCCACTTTTGCTCTGGAAGATGTCTAAGAGGGGCTTCTCTCAGGAGAGCCTAGATGTGTCCAGTCTAGGCCATGAGACACTATTGTTCTGTCAATTCTGTGCCTTTTCCATGGGTGCAATGTAGGGAGCAAAGGAGCACTTGAAGCTCCTTGTGGTTTCTTCAGCCTGTCAGGAGGAAATCTTTACTCAGTGTTCTCTATACATGCACAACTGGTTTTGCTCTCCACACAAGTATCTGAAGCCATGCTTTTCCTGTCAGGTTCTATCTGACAGGAAAAGTTTGTGTGTTTTTGAACTTGTCCAGAGCAAGAGAGCAATTTGACTTTAGGATGGCTAGAAGTAGGTTGCTAAGAGGTTCTAACTAGCAGAACTACTTTTAGGCTCTTCCAGAACTGGCAACAAACAGGGCTGGCTGTGAGCAGGCTTATTCCCTCCTGGACCTACCTGTGTGTTTGCAAATGCACAGATACAACATGCTCTTAAAAAGGGGAAACTGAGCGAACTCAGTCAGAACAGTTGGGAGATGTTGACCCTGCTGTCTGCAAGCATCTACCACTTAAGGTGGTTGCTTCAGTCTGCTTCATGTTAGGGCTGGTCCTGACCCTGAACACATTAAATATTAGGAGGTGTTGACTCTTTAATTATATGCCTCTATGATATTATAAGATGTTGTGGATTGTGTATATTGCTGAAACCAGAAACTATTCAGGTAGTTAACTTTGGGGACACTTTCTGTGTGAGACTTGAGGGACTGCCATAACAACTGATTGATTTATAGAGGTGAAAATTCAGTTTTGAACTTGTGAAGCAGGAGAGGAGAAATCACCTCTACTCCATGAATACTTTTTCACATAAGCAGTTTTTACCACATTTCCTGTTTGCTTTTTTGTTTTGTGCATACTGAAAAAAGAGTATTGCTCCATGGTCTGTTTGCTTCAAGAATAAAGACAGAGGGCAGTTATGTTTTTGGTTCCTCCATTTCTTCTTCCATTCTCATACGAGATTGTTTCTCATATCAAGAGCAGAATGTCCTAGAGTGGTGGCAGGACAAACAGCCCCAAACTGAAAATATTTGAAGAAAAGAAATAATCTCCCCAAAGCACATAAAAAGTTTGGAGAAGGGAGCTATCTTGTGCCATGGAATATGCAGTGTTTTTTTCTGCCATTAGAAAGCAAACTTGCCATGGGAGAAAAACATTCTCATTGGTTTCTTTGTCCTTATTGTGTCATATGCTACCGCTGGGACAGAAAACAAAGCTAGTAATTGCTGCCATATGTCATTGCAATGGATCTTGCACATGTTTTGTTAACTTTCCTCAGGGCAAACCACTCTAATGTGCAAAATCTGTCTCTCAACCAAAGGCAGTCATTTTTGAGTACCTCTTCCACGGTGTAATAAAATAAACACTACATTGTCAGAAGAGGTGCTGTTTAGGCACAGTGTGTGCTCCCATTGGAGCCAATCTGTTTCCTAATGTCAATAGAAGAGTAGATCTTCCTCAAACCCACAAAGGATTTAAAACATCCCCCAAGTCTGTTTTGACAATATATAAAATGGAATAAAAATAGCCAGGCAGCTGGCCATATGGCAGATCACTTTGGTACACTTCTGTCATTTACATTTTTTAAAAACTATTTGGGTTTGATTCTGAGTTTCTCATTAGAACTGCTTAGTCTGTCAGTTCTGTCTTTTCTCTCACAAAATGTTAAAGCTATTTTGTGCTTTACAGATTGTTCATATTTTGCCATGGCTGTACTGGTGTTATACTGGGGTCTTTTGCAGCTATTCTCTCCTAAGCATGTGGGAGCATCAGCAGGGGAGCCAGAGATTAGCAAGATTCACCTTGTTTGCCTTTTGTGTTTTGCTGTGGGACAGACAAGTGTAACACCTGTTTAGCCATAGATACCAATTGCCAGGTAGTGTGATACTCTAACTCTGTCAAGCACACAGTTGGGCAACTGTGCTGTGGGGAGTATTATTTTGACCCTGTCTCCCCCAAACAGAACTCATGAATCTTTCTTTGCCAAGCTGGAAGTAATGTAACATCATTTCTTGTTTCAGTTTCCGCCAAAAATTTACCATTTGGGAAAGTCATACCTTCTCCCCCCTGTTCTAGCACCTTTTGTTGAAACAAATAGAATATGTGACAAAGACAAGGAGAAGTTTAAGATACACAACTTGGAACCTTGTCTCCAAATCCTTATTGGTATCAAAGGATGTAAAAATGTTCCAGGCTTGCTTTCATCATGCTTCTCCATATCCTGAATTTGCTTTCCTTCTTTTATACAAAGTTGGGGAATGTTTATACTTTTTGCCCTGAAATTTCTACAAATTTCAAATTTTAAATATATTTTGCCTAATATTCATATTTAATTATGCATTCCTCCCCAATAACTAAAGCATGTTTTTACATTTTCTTTAAACACTTGTACACACGTTTCAAAAGTGTGTGTACTTTTTTGTGAACACTTATTTCTTTGAAATACCTATAGGACTTGCAAATAGGCACCTTCTTGAGGCAAGCTGCAATTGTTCCCACAACAAGTCTTAGGAGGTGTGAGCGGTTTCATTGAGACTGCTGAATCCAATGGAATTCTTTCCCATCCTTATTTGCATTAATTTCAATTCCATTACATTAGAACATGAATCAACCTTAGATGGATTCCTTAGATCTGGAGTGGGAGGTATGTGGTGGTTGTGGACTATTTTCCACAACCCTGTGCAAACACATCCTCAGGGCACCAAAATACCTTCATTTTCATGACCTTTGATCACTATTTTGAGAGGAACTGACACAAAAATGGATGTGTTTGGGAATAGTGGGAGATCTAGAGATGGCTGGAGATGTTTTGGGAAGATCTCTGTCTGGCTTTCAAGCAAAAAATACCTTAAAATCATACCATACTACTACTACTACTACTACTACTACTACTAATATGACAACAACAACAACAAGAAAACTTTTTAGGAGATTGGAGGACTGGCAGGGAGGAGCTTCAGTGGCTCAAAAATGCATCCTGGGGTGTGTGTATGGCCCACAGGTCAAATATATTACCCCATCTTGAATAGATATGGTGAGTTTTATTTTTCAGCCTCTATCCCCCTTCTGTGAAATGAATATAATGGTGGCATGTTTCATAGGAGACAGGATTGTGTTAGCTAAGTTGGCCTCACTGAATGAGAGAAACAGAATGAGGGAAGATGTATACTTTATTGGACCAACTAGTCTATAAAAACACTGGAAGCAAGCTTATGCACTTACACGCCAATGGTTTTGTAATCTCATCTTGCCTATGTCTCTATTAGTAAGAAAAGCTGTATTTTCTTGAAATGTGGTAATGAATGGTGGGAAATTGATCCTTCCAGCCACATTGTGTAAACTCTCAACGGAAAAGTCATTTGAGTATTAGCAAAGACAATTCTTCCTGTGACTTGTTTGTTTTGGCATAAGTACCAACTAATTGCTATGTGGAATCTCAAGTGAATCTCAAGATGGAAAGAACGGTTCAAACTACACATTACAATATTCCTATTGTATGGTGTTTGTGTGTGAGAGCTTTAAAAATATGAAAACCTTACAGATGCTAGTCCTGTGTCAAAGGGTTATGGCATGGCACAGTGCAAAACCACATCTTTTACACATGCAGATCAGTCCCTAATGATCTCAGCTTATAGGTGTAACACTGGCAAGATTCTGCTAATAAAGATAAGTGATAGTGGGATTGGTCTGATTCAAAGCTATTACTTTTCCCTGATTTGTACCACTTCAATTTGTAAGAGGATGGGAGGCACATAACAACTCCCTGCAAATAGAAAAAAAAATGCTGTTCAGTAAGATTATAGTTTGAAAAACCATAATAACTTGGTGTGCAATTTTATTTAATAGAACCTCCGAAAGCTACTGTCTCACCCAAAAACCAGTCATTTACTGAAGGATCTGAGGTGTCCATCAGCTGTTCTGCCACTGGATATCCAAAACCAACAATAGTGTGGACGCACAATGATATGTTTCTCATGGGCTCTCACAGGTATATTCAAACTTCTCCAGACCGTACATGTCTCCCATGAGAAGAAAAATGCTTGAATTGTCCTTGATTGAAAATATTTTGGCTGTCCAAGTTTGTTGTGAGACTGAGCAAACCTAGACCATCATTACATAGTTTCAAACACTATGTGACTTGCAAGGAACAATGGCAATACTGAGTAACTAAACACTGCTGAATCATGTTCTCTTCAGTCATGGCAGGTGCTACCTGCATGTTTACATAGATAAGCTTTCCCACCTCATGCACAAGTGTCCACTGTCACATTGTTACCTGCATTGGAAGAAAGAGTAGGAATTGTCCAGAAGCAAGGGAATGGATACAGCTGGGCTCCAAAGTTTTCGGTTTTATTTTTTTCCCCAGTATATTTGCCAGTGCAGTAGCCTAGAAGGGCATACGGTTAGAACTTGGAGAACTCACTTTTTTGGGTCTGTATTTCCCAGAATCCTCAGCCAGCATGTCCAATAGCTACAATGGCTCTCAGATTCTATGAAATTGGCCACCCACATTCTAAGCTTCTCTGAGTAAATATTGCCAAGAATACTCTATGGTAGATTTGTCTTAAAGTCACCAGATTGGAAATGACCTGACAGCACAACAAGAACAACATTTTATTCCTCATCCATTTCAAGGGCCCTTTCATCCTACCTAGTTATAGTGCCACGATTCCCCTAAAACTGAGGCAGCTGCATCCTATGAAATCTTGGGATTCACAGTTTAGGAAGGGCTATTTAGATTTCTTTTTGTCTGAGAATGCTGCCTTCCCAACTTTCACTGGATGAAGGCATGGCAGTTAAAGTAGAATCATAGTGCTATAGCTGTATAATGTGAAAGGGTCCCAACTCTTAACATTTGAAGTTTTCAAGAACAGCAATAAGATTCTCACAGTAACTTCCAGGTTCTCCCCCTCTGCTTTCTTCTCTCACAGATACAGATTAACTCCTGAAGGCTCCTTAGTTATAAAAAATGCAGTCACCAAAGATGCAGGACTCTATGGCTGTTTAGCTAGCAATGCTGCTGGAACAGTGAAGGAGACAGCTATCCTCACATACATTGGCAAGTATCACAATAAACAGAATTCACTGATAGAAGAAATAAGAGACAGATGTGTAAGTGCAGTTGCTAGTCCCAGCTGGAGCACAGCCACTAAATAATGAAGTTTGCATAAGTGTTGACTTGCCAGTTGGTCTAGCAGGTCAACTCTATTTGGGATGAGCAATTGGGTTTAGACCAGAACATTGCAAATTTCCTCCTTTAATGGTTGATAATCATAATCAGAAAATTAGAATTGAATGTAGGAATATTAAAGATCATTGTTTGGTTGTTTTTTGAAAAATATTTTATTGTATAATAACAAAGATATAGAGTAGTAAGTATAGATACATGCTGCAAGTTATTTAACAGAAAATATCAACATCAACAACCACCAGAAGATAAAGGAAAAAAAATCCATGTACTGATTTAGGTTATTGACCTCTCTATCTTAGTATTGTTGTCTGACTGGTAAAGTCTCTCCAAGGAGAGAGGTCTTTTTATGGTCCTGTTGCCTAAAATTTTTAACTGAAATGTCAAGGATTGAATCTTGGACCTTATTCAATGAAGAACATTCATTTTATGAATGGAAGGGATAGAACAATAAATAAACAAATGAAATTATGTAGCTTCACAGCTTTTATAGCAAACAGTGACCCTTCTCCCAATTTAACAGAATCGCTTAGACATTATAAGAAATAATTTTGAAAGAATAATACTAAATGTTAAGATATATTTTGTTCAGTTTGGCAGAGAACTTGCCCGATGACTTAGAATGTTATATTTTAACATCTTTTCTCCTGACACTTTGTAGAGGTCCCTAAATTGACAGTAGTCCAAAGCGAACTTCTGATTGCTCTTGGAGACACCACTGTGATGGAATGCAAAAGCACTGGAGTCCCACCTCCACACATTAAATGGCTTAAAGGTAGCTTACTCAAGTATCTTTGCATTTTTAGCTTCATTTCATCTCTTAGAACAGTAATGTTTGCTACAATTCTATCAGCAGTGTGGTTTTCTTATTTCTTGTTTTGTTATTCGACTACAGGCCTTAGTGCACTTAATTATTTTATCCATGAAGGAAAATTGCAGTGTCTGTGAAATGGATGCCACAAACTAGCTAATTCAGATAGATCATCTTACTATGAATAAAATTTCTAATGAACAGAAATTAAGTTTATTTACCAAGCAGCTTATCTGATGAAAATACATTTATTGTCTGTGTGGATTGGTTCAAGTTCAAATGTAATTACTAAGGTCAAGCCTGCTATGTACTGCAGGGGTGGTGTTGCAAGAAATAAATCTTGGCATAGCATCCGACATACCACAGCTTGCCTTGTTCTCAGTAAATAGATAGTCATCATATTGTTCTGGAAGTATACAATAACCATTACCATTGTGCTGAGAAAGAAATTAAAAATCTGTTTCTTTATGATAGTTTTTTTAAAAAAATAGTTATTCACTGTCATTACGTTTTGTTTGGATTTAGGTGACTTAGAGCTGAGGCCATCAGAATTTCTTGTTATTGACATCCATCGAGGTCTCCTGAAGATCCAGGAAACACAAGACCTGGATGCAGGCGACTATATGTGTGTTGCAACCAATATTGCAGGAAGTGCATCTGGCAAAATTACTCTGGATGTTGGTTGTAAGTATAATGACTTTAGGAAAAAAGTTCTATGTGTAAAACCGTGTGTAAAAATTATGCAGGAATTTTGAGAGTTACTGTTACATTGTCAGAAATCCAAATTATTTGCATGTATACCAAAACTGGTTACCCACATAAAGTGGGAGAGGTTCCTTTGTTTCCTCCTGTTTTCTTGAATTATGCTCCAGAGACTCCTCTGACCTCCAAGGCTGTAGAGGTGCAATGAGCTACAGAAGGAAAGGTGAAACCAGAAAAGGGTGTATATATTCAAAACACTATGCAGTTTGAAATTGTTTTTTGGAATCATCAATGAAAGAGTCAGCTTCATAATTGGAATAGAGGGGAGATGGGGTCTGCTACCACTGGGGCCATGATTAAGAAAAAGAGAAAAAGAAAGGAAAAGAGGGATGTGGGTGGAAGTGAATTTGAAAGATCTAGTCTAGAGGTAAAAAATCCATAGAGCAGACAGGATGAAGACTAACTACCTCTGTACAGAGGTAGCACAGAATTCCATGTGCAACCATTATGACTGCATACGTGCGTATTTCCAACAAGGTTTTAATGTCAAAGGAAGGAACTTGATATGTACAGTCATGGCTGAAAAACATCTTGCGTTTTCAAGTACCATTTCCTAGTATTCTTGGAACTGAAGTTAGGAAGTGAATATGAGAAAGAAGCAGAGTTAGAGAAATTTGGAGGGAAAAGGAATTATAAAAAAGTATCATTTATCTAGTACTTTTAGTGTGAATTTAAAGTGTGTTAAATGTAAAAAAGGCCTTTTAGACACTTTATTTGACAGTTTCTGTTTTACAGAAAGCTTTGGGGGTTTACCAGCAAGTGCCTTGCATACTGAAGATCACCCAACAGTTCAAGTGGTTTATTTTAATAGCTTTTTATCCAAGTTTTACCTGCATGTCCATCTACATTCTATTCATTGCATCACACTGATTCACCAATCCAGGAGTTGCATATTGTGCATGATCTTTGGTCACTCAACTGACACTGCAAAAGAAGAATAGAAGCCATATTTCTATTACTGACCCTCTTGATATTTCTCTTTCTGTGTACTCCTCTCTCAGCTCCTCCAGTTTTCACACAAGAACCTAGTGATGAATCTGCAGATATTGGTTCAAATGTGACATTGGCTTGTTATGTTCAGGGTTACCCAGAACCAAAGGTGAAATGGCAACGGCTGGATGGCACCCCGCTTTTTGCAAGACCTTTTTCAGTTAGTTTCATCAGTCAACTCCGAACAGGCGCCCTTTCCATTAACAGTATGTAAAATTTTTTTTTTTTTGGTATATATGAAATGCATGGGGAAAATATAATACATTATTACACATTACTGGATTTACAGCATGTTTTCACACTACAGTTTAAGGACGAAGGACAGTCATAAAGTCATATAACAGGAATGGTTTCAGTACATCTGTAGAATGTGTAGAAGAGAGAAATAAATGCAAATATACTAAGAAATGAATTCTACATCTGAAGCATTTATATATCACTTTTGCTCACACTGCTCTGTCCTGCAGAATTTGTAGTTCAGTGGGGGGGTACTTAGAATTTTCTGCTAGAGAACACCAGTGTACTCCCCTGAACCAGAGCTCTAAAACTCTCTAACATAGAATGTTGAGCACCTGAGCAAGACTACGGCCCTTTCCGCACCGGGCTATTAAAATGGTGCAGAGCGACCTCCGACGGAGGTCTTCTGCTCTGTAGAGTGGACTGCACTTCAGTCTGCTCCAGAGCGACTGGAACTGGTCGCACGGCGTGTTTTTTAAAAACCTCTTTTTAAGGTTCTTAAAAAGCACAGAGCGTGTGACTCTGTGTCGCTCTGTTGCCGTGCTCCGGTGCAGATTTGCAGGTGTGCACTAGTGCGTACCTGCAGATCTGCCAGGGGCTTTAGGATGGCGAGCTTCTCTGGTTGGTGGAGAGCCTCCACCAACCTCAAGCCGCCATTTTGGATGCTGGAGCAGTGCAGAGCGGCGAGCTCGCACTGCTCCTTGTCCCGATGGACTCAACTGGTGAGTCCGGTGAGTCCCGTTTTTGCACTGTTGCTTTGCCACGTGTGGAAAGGGCCTACAACCACAGGTTTTTATAAGGTGGAGCCACATAGGTTAAAATAATATCAAATGGATATAAGTATGGGATATATATACCTACTCCCTAAGAATTCAGGAGGGATATGGCAGAATATTCTCAGAAAATTGATGTCCTGATTATGTTGTGACTTAATCTTCAAAAAAGGGTGATTTATAGCAGTGCTGCTCTGGCTTCAGATCCTGAACACAGGAGCCGATCTTTACCATACTGACAAAGAAGCCACCAGAATGGCGCCCTATATTTACTTTCCTCTTAGATATTTATGGGAATCTTTTCTGAGTCTTGAGTTGGAAGTCACAATGTTAGAATGCACAAAGCATGCCTTATCCCTGTCACTGTTGCTAGCAGTATCAAGGAAGGGGGGTGAGTTTTGTCCTACCTGAAAAGACAAGAGAAATAAAACTCTTGTGCAGAAACTTGTAAATGTCACTACCTCTGCATCTCTTGGATCTGTTGCGTATATGTTTGTGCATACATGTGCACACATGTGCACATCTCTCCTAATTTCTCTTTCTTACACATGGGTGGACAGTGGTGGAGGTGGCAGGACTGTTCTCAACAGCAGGCCGCACCATAGCTTTTTGGCACACTCGAAGTGACATTGCATCATTTCTAAGCAGCCTTCCAGTGGATTCTCAAATGGATTTTTGGTGGTGGGGAAGTAAACTATCACATCTGCAGCCAGTTTTAAGCTGATTTGCTCAGTTTGGGAAGAAAAAAAAGCCTGAAAATTTTCATGGAAGAAACTAATTTTAAAGGGTTTGGGTGGATGTGTAGCAGTTTCAGCTTCAGGGGCTACAAAAATGGGAGTCAGGGGCAACATGCAACCTGTGGGCCAAACTTTGCCCACCATTGCTCTAATATAGTAATGTAATGTAATGTAATGTAATGTAATATAATATAATATAATATAATATAATATAATATAATATATATTATTATATAATATATATTATATATAATAATATTATTAATATAACATAATATATTTGTATTGTATTGTGTATATATATTACTTGAGAAATAAAATCATATGCTGGACCAAATCACCAGTTGACTCTGTCTTCAGCAGAGTGTGTCATGGATATCTCATTGACTTGAATAGAACGTATACTCCTCTGGTAGATTGTGTCTGGTTTCGTAACAAATTACCAAAATTCTATGATTTAAATTTTGAATTACTTGGGAATCTTTGTTATTAAATAGGACTGATATTAAATAAGATTATATTTTTGCACTGATCATAAGTTTATATGAGAAGTTTTGGGTTTTTTTGTACAAACCAAGTCCATATTCTCCCAATTATTGTCTGCTTTTAGATTTATGGGTTCATGATGAAGGGATCTATATCTGTGAAGCTGAAAACCAGTTTGGGAAGATTGTCTCACGGCAGGCAACGCTTACAGTAACAGGACTGGGTAATTAACTGATAATGTGGAATTTGTGATGATTCACTTACTCTGTATCCATCCATCTTTAGCACTGCATCCAAACCAGAAACAAAGCTTTCTTCATTGGTCTTCTTCATACCGTGGGTTGAAGAACAATGTGTGTGAAAAATGCTGTTTGTACCAGAATCTATGTTTACATTAAACTCATGTCTAATTTTGCTTTTTAGTAGAAAAGCCATTGGAAAACAAAACATAGTGTCATATTTACTTAGTTAATTATATTTCTCCCCTGCCTATTGTGAAAGCACTTTTTTATATATAAAAAAGTGGCAAGTGTTAACATACCCGTATAACATATTCCTAAGGTACAAACATCTTTTTTAAAGATACTGTATAAAAATGCTGTATCAAAATATTTAGAAGTCTGATTCATAAAATGGAATAATTTAATGCTAAAGCAATTGCTTTTCTTGGGAGAGGTGTTCAAGACACATGCAGTTGAGCACTCGTTTCAGTTAGTAGTAATATTTAAAATAAAAATAGAAGAAATTGTAATGTGCATTATCTGAAATTAAATATTCAACAGAATAAGAACCTCAATTTGTTTATAGTCTAGAATGATCCTCATAAAATATCTAATTTTGAGAAAAGTGCTATAGACTGGAATCTTTTAGACTCCAGATGTAATCTCTGCCTCCCCCTCTTTTTTGAGGTAGCTGAGAGCATTTGCTTTGCAGGTTTTTTTGGGTACATGAACAATTATTCTATTAAGGTTTTCTCTCTTTTCCTTTTCTTTTTCTTTGATACAGTTGCACCTCTAATTGGAATGGGCCCAGCGACGGCTAATGTAATTGAAAGTCAGCAGCTTACATTGTCCTGTGTGCTGCTGGCAGGGAACCCTATCCCAGAGCGAAAATGGATTAAAAATAGTATGGTGGTAAGGAAATGTTTGATGGGCTTAATGTAATTTTCTACTCACTGCAGTTGATAGTCTTCAAAGGTGTGTATTGCCGAGCTTGGAAAATTGATGAATTACGGTTAGATAGTTCAAATGCTCCCAAGAACAGTTAGTTACCATTATATTTACATTTTTATTAAAAAAGTAATTATTTAATTTTCCATTTCTCAGAAATAACAGGAATAATTCGCATATTGGTTGATTAAAAAAACAACAGAGTATTGCTAACTGGTGCCCTATGATAGAAAACATACTCTCTTCCTCATGTATCTTGTTGCACATTTAAAAGAGCATAAGGCAGAGGAACAAGACATAAACCAACAAGACATAATCCAATACCACTTCAGTCATGTGATATTCTCTCCTTCCATTATTATTAGTGAGTACACCACCTATAGTTGTAAAAATAACCTCTAGCTATAAAAAGTTACAGCAATATCACAAGAGATCTAAAGTTATCCCTTGTTAAGTTACACGTCTAATATAATATAGCTATATTGTAGTTCCAGGACAAAATAATTGGTTGTGAATAACTGGGTCTGTGTAACTAGTTAATTCCAAATTCTATGAAAATGTAATAACACCTTTTAAAAACATATTATTTCTAGAGAGGAAGTATGAGGCCATAGATACGTATGTATGCATGTATGTATAGAATATTTCCTCCTTTCAAAAAAAAAAACAAAAGGCACTGATAGTATTATATTTGATTTGTGGACTCCTAAGTTGTGTTTTGCATTTGGTGAAGGACTCTGCTAAGTGATGTTGAGCAAGTGACTTTCTCTCTTTCCAGCCCATTAACATCAAGTGAGTTAGCCTCTTATTATAAATTCACAGGCTTCTTGAAGGGTTAAAAGGATAGTTTCATAAATGCAGCCTTGAGCTCTTGGTATAATGTAAATTATTTCAGGATATAAAAAGTTAAATAGCAAATCGTGTTGAATAAGAATGTCTGAATGTGTGTTTGCATTAGTAGTTTGCCCCTAATGTAGTGATATAAATCTTATGGAGATGGCCTGTTTGCATATCAAATTAAATTGTTAGATGACTTGATGCTTGACAGCTTGCAGCTGAAGTATGACTAATTGCCGTTGAAAATGATTTTATTGAATTTTGTACAGAATTTCTCTTTGTGAGGATAGAGTTATGATTGGTCATCCATACATCCAAGTTACTTCTTAGCTGTAAACACCAATGGATGTATGAGAACTTTGAACTAGGCTTTTGGTTCTGCAGCATCTAGTCTACTGTGGTTCTACATTTGTGCCAGTTTAAGCTAAGAATGAAGAGATTTCTGCACTTCTGTTTTGTTAATCTTCTGTGAATTGGCTCTGATCTTTTCCTGGTGTTGTCCAATTTTATAAGCAGAATTCTGATGAAATTCCAGATTTGGCATGCATACTTGTTTGCCTCCATTTGTTCACATGATTCTTTTTTGTATGGTTACCACTAAATTGTGTGTGTAAATAATTGTGCATGGAGAAACTGTACCATGTTTAGTTTTATTTTTTTTTAAAATGTGTGATGTGTTAATGCATATCCTCCCACATTTCATATGTGAAAACTGGGACTTTGTATGGCCAAAGAACGTCAGAGTTCAGTCAAGTTGGCAAAAGTTATTTGTGATGAAGACACATAAGTTAGGACAAGTTGTAGTAGTTTGCTTTTGCCTGAGCCTACATGGAAGATCAAGATTCTGCCCCCTCCTGTGCTCTCTCTCCCTGCTGAGTTGAGTGCAAACTATGTTTGCACTTTGAATTCACTTTGCAGCAACTGAAGTAAGCTGAGGACAAAGATGTAAGTGGGAGAAGAGAGAAGCTACCATTATTTTAAAAGCAGCTGATAAAGTGGAACCACAGAAGGTTAGGACTGTCTCTGCCAAATCTGGACAGTTGGAGGGCATGGTTAATGCACTTTCACATACATGCATGCTCTTTAAAAATCATGCATGAAGTATTTCAGTGTGCACATGACTTATAAGAAGAGGAAATAATGTGAAATAATTGAAATCTGTGGCAAGATTAAAGCACACATTTACAGTGATCTTTACGAAGTCCGAAAAGTTGACTATGTGAAAATAATATATCTTGATATTCTTTATAAGTTGTGGGAGGGTCTGGGTCTGTATCATTTTCTGAAGTCTAATAGAGCCTGGATTTTATTACTATCTGAAGATGAAGGCTTCCAGTGATAAAGGTTGTCTGAGAAGATAGCTGGAGACACATAGATACATATAAGAGTGCCACACGGCTCTAGAAGGAGTATGAAAGGCATAAAACAAGTTTTGATATCCAACTTTAGTTTTTGATGCCGCTTCCTTCTAAATTGGAGTTACCATGTATTGTACTCAAAAGCTATTGTAAAATGAGTTTGCTTGTTGGCTCAGAGAGTGAAATGCTACCTTTCTGTTTTTACATAGGAGGTGTCTACTTCCACAGGCTGTCAGGCCTTTTTATTTTCTCTCCTCATATCTTGTCTAGCTGCTTTGCAACCCTTGCCTATGTGTCCTATGTGTAGAAACATATTTCTTTCCACTTTTCTCAGGGAGAGGTGTTAATATCTCTAGAGAGAAAAATGTAACCTCCTCTGGTTACTAAGTAGGTGACAAATTTTGCACTCCAAATGTTCGCTTATGGAGGTTTCTGTTCAGATGAAATACAAATTGCTGGAGAAGGGAAATATGTCAGAGAGAAATTGGATCATTCCTTTGTCACCCAATATAAGATTTCATGCTGTGCTTTGTTATCCTAGACAGTTGTTGGTGTTTTCTCTCCCAGAGTATAAAACGTTCAGAGTTGATAAGATGATGTCTTTTATGAGACCACACTCAACAATTCTACTTAAGGAGGACAGGCAAGGGATATATCTGCGTAGGATTTCATACCTTGTGTTATTATACTGCTGGAGAACATGTATCTCTCATCAGCTTACTAGTCAGATAAGCTTGGACCCTTAGTAACAAGTTTTTTTTCTTAAAAATTACATTTTACTAAATTATTAAATGGAAAGTAGAAGTACACATGGAAGGTTCTCGGTTATATATTATGATACTCCAAGACAGCAAAGCAGAAAAATAAAAACAAACAGATAAAAACAACCATGTTAATAATAAGCATCTATAAACATTGATCAAATACCAAATATCCAAATATAAGTCCAATTGCAGGTTTTGTCTGTATCTTGTTTTTCCAAATGTTGCAAGTATTGTCAGGTTTTCTGTCCACTGAATCAGAGGTAAAAGAAGTTATCTGTCTATCACTATCAAAGTATCAATCTTTTAGCAGGCAAAAGGATATGAAAAATCCACTTCTGCAGTCTCTTTGTTAGTTTCCAAGATACAGGCAAATAAATCAAAAGAACATGCACATCTCTAAATATTAAAGAGCTTACCTACTTTCTTCCACCCAAAAGTGAAACAACAATAGGATAGCTCTAAAACATATGTGTTAAGGAGGCATTAGTGGTGTTACATCTCCAACGATTTGCTGATTTTGATAAACCTTTCTAAAAAAGATTCTGTGGCCACCAATATACCAGGGACAGCAATTTCTGCTGTATAAAAACATAATTGAAGATCTATACCTATACTTGTTGTATACTATTGATTAGCCAGGCTTGGGCATTCCAATTTCCTATTTCATTCTTAAGGTAACCTTTGCATATCGTATTAATTTATTGATAACAGATTTTTTATATACCTACACACACACACACACACACACACACACACACACACACACACATGTACAGCATTGATTTAGGTGTTTGGTCAGCCCCAGTTAATGTTTCTAATATTAAGAGAACCTCAGAAGCACTTAGGGCTACAAATCTGGAGCAAGGTTTGATTAAAACTAAGAAGGTAGATGCTGGTGCTGATGGTGGATCTCTAGTGCCTTCCAAAATTCTGTGTCTCTTTCCATAACTGAATAAAATAAAATCATGCTATATATCTTTTTTTTTGTCACAGAATTTGGATACAAAACTTTACAGAGCCCTGACATTACTGTTCAAGTTAAATGTAGAAAGAAACAACCCTTATTTGCTTTCTTTACTTTCATCCCACCTCATCTCACCACAGGTTGTCCAAACTCCATATATCAGTGTTCGTAGTGATGGGAGTCTTCACCTTGAAAGAGTTCGACTGCAGGATGCTGGGGACTACACCTGCATGGCAAGCAATGTTGCTGGGACATACAACAAAACAACTACTGTTAGCGTCTTTGGTGAGAGAAAGTTTCAATCTTCTCCAAGTTTTTTTTTTTTGATTTTGCAAGCAAATTTTATTTGAAAAAACCAAGAAGTTTGAAAAATATTTTCACTCTCTCAGGGGAAACAAAATTCTATATAAAATGCATTGAATGCATATTTGCACAAATAGTCATAAAAGAGTCATCATGAAAACAATTCTAATTATTCAGTTATAATTCTCTTTCCCTCCCACCCCCAATCAACTAGTAACTGAGCACAAAAAGCCTTGCTTGGATAAATCCATTCATTATATACCTGAAACATTTATTAAAAGTGGTACAATATTTTAAATAAGGGATGAACCATAAGAGCACTTTCATTGCAACCTCTTTAAGATTCCAGATCTCCAAAGGAAGCAGAAAGATCACAGATTTCTATTCAATGTCTTCACAAAGTAAGAAAAGCATCAGAAAAAAAAAAATCTAGACATTTTTGGAATTAGAAAAAAGAGCTACCCAGAACAATAAATAGGTTCACTAGGAACCTACTACTTGGAGTGAAGCGAGGAGGCCTGCAGTTCTTTTCTCCTGAAAGAGCAAAGGAATCATCTGCCCCTGCCACCATCTGTATGGTGCTATTTCCTAGGTTTTCAGTGTAAGAATGCTTTGGATAAAATATTCAGTAAACATTTATGTTACATATTTTAAAAAGAGAGATGATAAATCATGCAGTTAGTAATTTTCTTGTTCAAGACCCATTCACTTAAATAGGGCTTGCACATTCTCATTAAACTGAATGGGCCTTGTGCAGAAGGCATAGCTTAAAAGTAGACAACTTGAAGTCCTCACTCAGATTTCAAAAGCCCACAGTCACTTGAGACCTCTGGTAAGAGCAATATCTCTGTTCGAGGGTAGTGATATAAGTAAGGCAGAAGAGCGAAAGAAAATGATCTTATCACTTCTGGCCTCACCTTGAACACTACTAGATTACCTCTGAGAGAATGGCCTTATCCTTCATACAATTTTATACAGCACAGTTATCTGCTTTTGAAACTAATTGGGCTGGGTGCCCATTTGTTGCAACATACAGAATCCAGGCTAGTTGTTGATGTCCCCCCAAAAGGTCACATGAAAAAGACATCATGTACAATCTGAGAGATAGACAGTAGTATATAGTGGTTTGAGTTTTGGATTAGGATTCTGGGAAACCAGGGTTCAAATTCCCACTCAGGTGACCTTGGGAAAGTTATACTCTCATAGCCTAGAGAAAGGCAATGGCAAATTTCCTCTGAATAGATCTTGCCAAAAATAAAGATAGGTTGGCAAAAAGTCGAAACTGACTTGAAGTGATAAAACAAGAACAGCAATCTGAGATAAAGACCTTTTCTGCACAGCGTGTCCGGCCTGCAGTTGAGACCTGATGGCAGTGCTCCACGGGTCATGGTTCTACACTATGTCATTGTGGTCCTGCTGCCCTTTTGTCCCTGCTCATTGTGTGAGCACAGTATTAGTAAAATGGAAAAAATTGGTTTTATACCTACCATCACCCCATGCTGCCATCTTTCCCTGCCATGCAGAAGAGCAGAAGCACACTGGCGACACCTCCCTCCCCTCGCTCCACAGCAATGGCAAGTGGCTGGCTGTGCTGTGGAGGGGAAAAGGACTTTGCTGAGCCCCGTTGTGCAGAAATGGCCCTGCTTTTCCAGGTGCTGGAATATTGCTTGTCAGTCGAGTACCTAATTGCAGTCCTCCTACTTTATCTCACTATCCAGTGTGGAACAAGTTAAATGAACTCAAATTGGGATGACTTTAGTGGTGAGGTAAAATCTACCATATTATTTATGTGCTGAAGTCACGACATTCAGGGGACCCAAGTAAGTAGCCATCCTGTAGATCAATACTTGTTCTGCAGTGTTTTATAATGATGTCCTAGCTGTTTTGGAAGCCAAACCTGTCCCAGCTTCCAAGACTGAGTGGCCTAGACAGAATTGACAGGAATCCCACAGAGAGCAAACCAGATGCACTGAGTCTTGTCATCAGAAGTTAAACTGCATGGTTACTCCTTTTTCTGCTCATGTCTCACAATGATTAGCAGTTTGTAGAGTCAACAAATAAAAATAAACTTTACAATTTAAAATTCTGTGACTTTCAAAAACATGTTTGGAATTTCCAACTGTGAGCACTTCCAAAAATAATGATGGTGCAGTTGTCACTATGCTAGGTCATTATGGCTTAGGAACTTTGCTAAATTCTGACATTGATAGCCAGGTTTCTGAAGATTCAGAGGGAAATAGGAGTTTCTAGTCATGCATGCAGATGTGAAGAGGCCCTTGAGCAAGCAGTCTGTGCTACTCCTATGGTTTGTGTTGCCCTGTGTCAGTTTTCATATACAGAAGACATCCTCCAGATCCAGTTATCTTCTTGTAAAGTTCTGTTGCTTATGCCCAATGAGCAGCTGTTTTATTTGTGGAAGAAGATCTTTGGGTGCCAGCCTATACCTATTGATATTTGAAAAACTTTCTGGTTACAACATGGGCCCTTTCCGCATCTTACTTTTTTGTGGAGGTGGGGGGTGGTGTTCGCACGAGCAGCCTCTTGCGCGAGGCACTCACTTTGCTGCTCCTTCGTCCTGCAGCTGGCTTGCTGGTTGCGCAAGCGGCGCGCAAACGCCCTGCCCCTTCCTACCGCAGCACAACCTGGGAATTGCAGGCTAGCGCTGAGGCAGGAAACACGACCAGCCCGCTCGTCCGACGCACCGCAGGGCAGGTAAGTGCGTGAGGGCCCTGGGAGCCTTGTGCGACCATGCAGCATTTTCGACTTGAAGCCGAAAATAAAAAAAATGAGTGCGTGGTTCGCGTTAGGCTCATGAGCGTCGCGTAAATGGGAATGCATCGTACGGACCGCTCAAGGGGCCCTCTCGCAAAAGAAACTGCATGCGGAAAGGGCCATGGTTTGGGCAGTGGTGCATGTAGACAACATTTTTGGAATGAATTTTTAAAAATGGGGTTGTTTTTTTTTAATAATGACATCCATAAATGTTTTTCCTTCTTCACATGTCTTCCAGCAATGATACCTTTTCCAGCTTCATTTGCTTTATTAAAAAGCAGACATGTGGGAGTTCTTGAAAGACTGTCTATGAGGTCTGAACATAAAGAAGCTGCAACCAACCAAAATGGGGAGCTTTAAAGAAACAATTGGCTATCTCATTTTTGTAATACCATGAAGAGTGGTATACCTTTTCACTGCAAGCAAAGAGTGGAGTTGTTCTGTGGTGTATCATCTGTATTTTTTTACCCTCAGCTTTCTGTGATGTTGTTCTGCTCTTCATGAGCAGAAAATTATTTTCTAAAATGAATTGTTTGTAAAATGAATCAAGAGATGTAGAGATGAAACTTGCCTGCAGAACTGCTGAACCATCCTTTTCCTGCTTTACAAAGAGGCACTGCAGAAGTTAGTATTCATCTGGGTGTTTGCAAGTGAAGCTTCTCTCTTGAGTAGCATTTGCGGTTTATATTACATCATGAAGAACTGATGAGATGTAATGGCTGTGGGAGCTGTTGCAAGGATCCAAAACTTACAAGGACAAGAAAATTTTTGAGAAAGAAATGGGAAAACACAGACCCGTAAAAAAATGAGGCAGTTTCTGAAAATGTTTTTTCAAACCCACATAATAATTGGCCAATTTCTAGTCAGCAGCTCCTGCAAAAGGATGCTGTGACATTTGGTCCCACATATCTGGCATCTTTTCCCTTGAAAAAACAAACCCCTTTTGTAATGATGTAATACTCATGTGGATGTGATAAAAAGAGGATTAGCCAATCAATACTTACATGGGTATGGACTTAAAAACATTTTTTTTGCATTAGGCCCATCCACACAGCAAGGCTATATCACAGGGATAACTGTGTCATGTTATTGTATGAGTATGGCTTAGAGGAAATAGGGTATTCATGCTATTTACGTGCTGTATGGTTGCTGCTTTAAGTTTATAAGACACTAGCGTATATACCTCGTGTAGCCTGGGATTTTATTTTCTCATAGGTAATATTTGTTAAAAACATTAGATGAACTGATACAGATGTTATCCCCTGACCCCCCTACATGGTTCCCTTTGTATCAAATACTTAGTTTCATTACCAGACTGACCCACACAGGGGAACTTCCACGCAGCTTGTCTCTATTTGAAAATATATGTGTCTCAAAAGATCTCTCTCTGAAAGGGTTGGCATCAAAAATTAATAAACGGTTAATCGATGAGACCTATGGTCGAGGTCTCCTGAGTAAATCAGGATGGGAAGCTGAACTCGACATTCAGATATTGGATGCAAACTGGTTGAAAATTTGGACATTGCCCCCATATAAATCTTCCACAACCAAATTTAAAGAGTGTACCCTTAAATTGGTCCATAAGTGGTACCTTACACCTGTTCAACTGAGTTACATCATGAAAACAGCATCATTTAATTGTTGGAGGGGCTGTGATTCTAAGGGTACTTACCTTCATATGTGGCTATCCTGCCCTGTTGTAGCCCATTTTTGGTTGGAGGTTTTGAAAAATGTTAGTATGGTTACAAAGCAAACAGTGATTGCTTGTTCTACCCTTCAGCTGTTTTCAGTATATGACTCACGATGTAAACAACTGAACCACAAGGATCTGATTAATTTCTTTCTTATAAATGCTAGATTGGAAATTGCCTCCAATTGGAAAGTAGGCAATTTCTCTATCAATAGATGGTGGGGAAGAATCTGGGATACATGGCTGCTGGAAAAGCTGGTGTATAACAAAAGGTTGCACCACACAGGACAACTTTGAAAAAATATGACACCCTTTTGTTGATTTTATGAATGACACACCATACTTACACTGGAGCTCTCACCATGCTGTTCAGAACTCTGGTTGAGCACTCCATGGTAGTGATTCTTGTTGTACCCTTTTTCTACTTTGTATTGTCTCTGTACTGTGTTTTACTTTGTATTGTCCTTTGGAGTTTTTAATAAAATTAAAAAAAAAATTAGAGATCCTGTGTCTCTAATTCCCCAAACTGTTTTGTCCAGTACCTGTAACTTTTCTCCTTATTCCCCAATCCAACCTATATTCAGAGTTATTAACGTACAGAGGTTGTGTTTCTGAGGGAATACACTGCCCTCCTCCTTGCTGCTAGGCCTCATCTACATAGCAACCAGCTAGGCTCTCTGGCTGAGAATTCTAAAGGTCCCTCTTAAACTGTCAACTCCAGGATTCCATAGAATCTTCACAGGCAGCCAATCATATGAGGTATTTTGCCTGACACAGCCAGTCATATGAGGTCTTCTCTGCCTCATATGGACAAACAGACAAACTTTGATTTTTACATATTAGATACATTTTAAAGCCTCCACATAAAATCTGATAGTCCTCAAACCATTTAACCTCACTGAAACTTTTGGAAGATGTACTAAGTATTTTTTTTTTAAATCATGTTAAGATTTTCTCATGGGTATGCTTCTGAGCTGGAGCTACATGTTATGGCTGTAGCTGCCATAAAAACAGGTGATCCTATCCTACCTCTCATTTTTCCTTTGCCCATCCTGCCCTGACTGGCAATGTTTAGGAATGCAAAATATATATGATGTTGCCACCAACACGACTGTGAATTCCCCAATCCCTCTTCCCTACTTCATTCATTGTTGCTTGTGGGAATCAGAAAACCCACAAAAAGGCAATGTCATATTGTATTATTGGTAGAAGGAGAAATGAGGAGATGCAGAGCTGCTGCTAATAATGACTCTCAGACATCTCTCCTAAAGTCCTGTTCCAGTCTGAGACTAAAACAGGAAGTTTTATAAGGACTTGCTTATGACACAAAGAGTGGTCTCTTGTTAATGGGCTGCATGCTTTTGTAAATAACAATGTTATCTATATAGAGCATAACATAATGCAATATGAAATAATTTGCCATGTATCTGTGTTTGTATTTTCAGTTCTACCCATAATTCAACATGGGCAGCAGATATTCAATACTATAGAAGGCATCCCGGTTACACTACCTTGTAAAGCCAGTGGAGTTCCCAAGCCATCTATAGTCTGGTCCAAGGTGACTGTCTTTCCTTTTTTATAGTGAAATATCAACTGAATATGGCGCTGAGCAACAGCAAGAGTTCATGCAGCCATTAAATTTAAATAAATGCCAAAATCTCAAAACTATTGCTGTGGGAATGAAAGGGTATATTTTAATAATTTCTTTTAATTTCCTAGCATGCTAACAAGCCAAAATCAAAGCAGCATAAAAAATTGGCAAGGTTTGTTTTTCCTCTCAGCCTTGCTAATTCAAATTGTCTCCTGCCAACACATCCACCAATTACCAGTAAACCTTGCAATTCCAATGGTTTTTGAAAGAGGCACAGAGCTATTTATTTAAAGTATTTTCATCCTGCTCCCTATCTTCATTCTCAAGATGGCTGTAAAATCATTCTAAAATCTGTACAAGAAATAAAACTGATGCAACTAAAAGTAGAATAAGACCAATAAAAGCAGAAAAAGCAACAGTATAAGCATAATATAGCAGTATTTATGAAAAGCTTAAAAATATCAGTATTTAAAAGGGCTTAGATTTCATAAAACCCTTAATGAATAGTAGAATATCTAAAAAATGTTTAAGATGATCAGCAACGTTGCTGAGTAAATGGAGAGGAGAAGCCCTGTTCAGGAGTTATTTTTTCTAGTTGCATGGAAGGTGATGGGGACATATAATGTAGCCTTTTCCACTTTATTCCCAATGTCTTCCCGCTAGACTGAATGTGAGTGAGAGATTTCCATGAGACCAAAAATTCTGTTAAGCCTGAATTCCCTGCTGTTTGGAATATTGTAATTGCATTGATGTGAAAGCAGTTTAAGCTTTTTTCCAGACCTTCGCCATAGAAAGTGCTTGGGTCTAGAGGGGGTGGGACTGGGCTGCACATCTCCAGCTCTCTTTATACATTTAGAAAAAAAAAATTGCGATTGAATTGGGTTAGAGCATTTCACAGCCAAGGCTGTACAGCCAAGAAAGCCATGTTTTTTGTTGTCAGCCACCCCACTTCTGAAGATGGGGGAATGCTGATCTTAATCTCTAATTGTGATCTTCACTGCTGGGCCAGTTCACTTCAGACTTGGTGGTTCTTTAGGCAACCAGGGCACTAGCAGTTTATTTTATATCTATCAGTGGCTGTTAGACACAGCTGCTTGGTGCAGTCTCAGTGTTCACTGAAGCTGCTGGGGACTAACAGGGAAAGGATCTTGCTGATTATTCCCTCTGTGAGTATGCCTTGGAACATAAATGTACTTATTACAAAGATTCAGAATCCTGTGTTTCCATGAAGCATACCTAACATGACTAACAGCAGTAATAAATATAAAAATGTATAAAACAATTGGAGAACGATGGCAAATCTATCAGTTTTTTTTTAAAAAAAAGGTGGGTCAGGAGGGTGCAGAGTCAGACAGATCATTTTTTGGACACAGACTAGCAATTCTTACATTATTGTTTTATCTGGGCAACTTCGTCCCATTAGTTTTTTCCTGTCCTTCACAGAAAGGAGAGGTAATTCCTCCCAGCAATCTGAAATTCTCTTCAGGGTCTGATGGCAGTCTGTATGTAGTTTCTCCAGGAGGTGAAGAGTCTGGGGAATACATCTGCACTGCAACAAATCCAGCAGGCTATGCAACACGGAGAGTACAGCTGACTGTCTACGGTAAGAGAAAATGAAATCTCAGATTGTGGACATCTCTAGCAGTGCTTCTACACATCACTACAACAAGCAGTTGTACTCTGAGGGCAAAATGTGATGCAGGTGTTCTCTCATGATAAGAGGTACAATCCGTTTTTGAGTTTAGAGAGAATGTTGCTATGTGGGCATCAGTACAGAAACAGTAGGCATCAGAACAGAAATTTGTGTTGATTCTGCCAGTGTGATCTAACTCTAATGCAGTGGTTCTCAAACTGTGGGTCCCCAGATTTTTGTGGACTTCAGCTCCCAGAAGCCCCAGCCACTATGGTCAATGCTCAGGGCTTCTGGGAGCTGAAGTCCAAAAACATCTGGGGACCCACAGGTTGAGAACCACTGCTCTAATGGGAACCACTTTCCTTTTCATGTAAACTGCTGTGATTGTTAATCTCCCCATTTTCTGGTATACCACATCACCATAAGAGCTAGAGGGATCCAGTGAGACTATTCAGAGCTTGAAAAGTTACTTTTAAAAATAATTAAAGCTATAGTTCCAAAATCCTCCATTAATTTGCATTCCAGAAGAATGTACTTTAAATTCCTTTCTGGGCTGAAATTCAAATTCGGAACTTACTTCTCTGAAGTGTGGGTGGGCATGGAATAGTCACTGAGTCTTGGCATGCGTCCTCTCACTTTAAATATATGAGCACAAGAATTTTTGGCAGTTTTGACTGTAGAATTCAGTAGGTCCAGGATACTACACCAGTATGGTATCTATGAGAATCTGGATGATTCCTGTACTGCAACCTCACATAACATAGCTCAGAGACCCTACCTGATAATCTGACAGGGTTTTCTTTGTTTGTTTAAAAAGAGTATGTGTGTTGCAGGATGATGGAAGAGAGAAGAGGAAGGAGCAAGATTGGTTATGTGAGCTGCCTTATTCGTATGATTGTTGGATATTTTGAATTCCATTAATATCTATGTTTTCACCATTGTGGGTGGTCCCTCCATCGAAGCAGATTTCAGCTATTTTACACTATTATTGTCGTCATAGTGGCTTTGGGCAGTTCATCACCTGGTGACCAGTCTTCTGGTGATAAGCTTCTCTGTATTTAGATGTGCTGGCCCTAGGATGGCGGACACTCAGTCTATCTATGAGGCTGTACTAGAAGTCTTACCAATCTGGTAGGACTTCTCAGAGCCTGTATTCTCTTTAAATAGCCACGAACTCCACGCTTTTTGTAGAAACCCAAAAACTGAACCCAAAAATCTGAAATAAAATATTCTTGTATATGCCTACACCTTGTTAGGTGGATATGCTTTGATGATGAGAGGTATGTCTTGTTTTAGTGAAACCAAGAGTGTCCAGACTGGGGAATCAACAAGGAGGTTCACTAGAAAATCCTTTAGAAATATCTGTGATAGCTGAAGAAGATGTCACGCTTCCCTGTGAGGTGAAAAGTTTGCCACCCCCTATTATAACCTGGGCTAAAGAAATGCAGCTTATCTCTCCTTTCTCTCCAAGGTAACAGCCCTTCTGTTTGTTTATTTGTTGGGTTCGTTTTTATTTTGTATATGTCCTCTTACTATCAGCTAAGCCTATTAAAATAGTCCCTTGTATCTGTAAAGCTGTACAAATACCTCTTTTAAGTAAATTACAGAGATGAGATAAGTTAATTTCTAAATTAACAAAATTCCAGTTTGGAAGGGGGTCTTAGACACTACCTTGCAGCAGTAAGGGGGCTAAAATATGGGTCAGGCTAAAGCAAAGTTGATTGTTCCTGATATAAATCTTACCAGTTGTCCTCATCCAATAGCTTTCAGGCATAGAAAAACATTTTTAAATGGAAACAGTGACTCTTGTTTGATGCAAAAACTTGCCAAGGTGTATGTCAAAGTTTCTGTCTCTTAAAAAAAACCCTTGCTGATCTGCAAACAAGAGCTCATGTGTCATACAGAACTTTGCAAATCTATGGTCCAAATGTGGCCTCCCAGCCATTCAGCTATCCAGCTGCTGGTAAATTAAACAATAAAGGGTTCCCAACCTAGTCCACCTCCTTGGATAAGTGGAAGACTTCCATCATGACATGTTTTTCCATGAAGCGATTCACTTAATCCATTGTCCTCATTCACAGTCAACAGTGAAACTTAAATATGAGTCGCTGCAGTGGCTTGATTTCTTCCCTTGTTGCCCTTGCCTTCCTTTCTGCCTCCCTCTACTATTTTTATTGTTTCCCTATGACCTTGTCTACACTACTGGCTTAAATGTGTTTAGAAGTCTTATACTCACTTTGGAAAACTCTTGGAAACTGCAAAGTTGTATTAGAAATTATACATTTCTTAAGAGAGAATTCTTGGTGCCTTTCCTTTAGTGGTATATGAATAATTTCTTCTCCTTAGGGAAGTTTGCTAACAATAGGGACTTTCCAATGGGGAATTCTCAAAATCTGCATCAGATTAAAATTGCCAGTATTTTCTGGAGGAAGCCACGCCACTTAATTTGTATAAAATGCATATATACTGTTATATGCCTGGTTAGTTGCTATTTGCACATTTGCTTACCTCCTTTTACATTCCAGTAAAACTCAGAAATATGTATAATTGTGCAAAGAGTCTTATTTGGTGAGTGGTGATTTAAAATGTTTTCCTAGACTATGTATAAATAATTATTGGCTGAACTTTACCTTTTTTGTATATATTGAGTAACCTTAGCTTTATGCCAACTTTCTTCGGTCCAGATTTCTGATTCACTTTCTGTAGTTCTGCTGTTGAAATCTTTTAGGTTTCTGCTGGAGAGTTTACCCAAGGATTAACATTTTTTTTCCAAATCCCAGTATACTATTTGTGGTTTTCTGTGCTGAATACAATACAACAATTGTTGCAAAACACATTTGGCATAAACTGGCCCACTGGATAATGTTGTTTCCATTCTTCTTGGCTACACATATTAGTTAGGCTACCTATCCTATTCTAATATGTGGTTACAAGAACGGACAAGTTTCAAACTTCCTGAAGAAGAGTATTCTTCAGGCCAGGACTGGCTTTCCATAATATTTTTTAATGTAAAAATAGCAACAAAGCAGTCATAGCTTCTTTATATTTGACATGTCTGAATTACATTATTTTTGTAATTATTATTTTTGTAACTGAGCTGTCGAAGCAACTGCTGAGTCTCAAACTCATGTATAGCTGCACTGAAACCAGAATTAGTTGAAATTCTGGAATCTAGCCTTAACCTTTGGCTATCATGTACACCTTCTGTTGCATATAGACCCAATTCCCAAGCCTATCTTAGGCCCTTTTCACACCTTACCTTTTTGTGGTGCTGCGGTGCAGGGATCGCGTGAGCAGGCTCTCTTGCGAGAGGCTCTCGCATCCCCGCTGCTTCATCTCTGCAGCCGCTGCCTGCTAGCGAGCACACAGTGTGAGGGTTCCTCCTCTTCCTCCCAGAGCGCAGCCTGGGATTTTCCCAGGCTGCGCTGGGGCAGGAAGCACAAGCGCCGCAGCACCGGAGGCTCCACATGCATGGTAAGTGTGCGTGGGGCACTGAAGCGAAGCTGAAAATGAAATAGTGTGCGATTGATACCTGCTGGTCCTGGCAGCATTGCACAATTGTGAAGACATCATGTGGATGACTCCTTGCAATTGTGCAATGCTCCAAAAGCCCTTTCGCATGCTGAATGCCATGCGAAAAGGGCCTTAGTTTTGTCCTGCTGCTAGGTAATAGATTGGGTCCATTCTTTACAGACAGCTCTGTACGCACCAAGGTCCCTACAATTGGCTTGTAAACTAAGTTGAAATGTTATGGTTTCCCACAGAACATGGAAAAATGTTTTTAATATGTATTGTGTTGTGTAACTTGCTATGAAGATCCAAACTCAGTTTTAGAGGAATGTTTTATGTAGCTCACTATGAAGCCTCCAGAGACAGTCTCCTCAAGATGCTCCCCAGGTAACAAGAAAAAGAATGACCAAACTTTATACGGAAAAAGTAACTTCTCAGTCATCATTTTATATTGCAAAAGGAACATCATATTGTTACCACCAAAAGTAATGAGTTACAGGCAATATTGTTGCTTGTGATATATCATTTCCAACCTCTGCTTTCCTCATTGGAGCCTTTAGTTTTTTGAGTTGCTTTCAAACCAAGCAAAGCACACGTTCAGAATTTTCATATAATACAGGTGTACCATTTCACACTATGGCCCTTTCCGCACGTGGAGGGGGAAACGGGGAAAAACGCACAGAAACGGAGCTTACCGGCAGCCGGGTAAGTCTGTCCCCATGCAAAGCAGCGTGAGCTCGCTGTTCTGCAGTCCTCCGGCGTCCAAAATGGTGGCTTCCGACTGGTGGAGGCTCTCCACCAACCGGAGAAGCTCGCCAGCCGGAAGCCCACCCCCGGCAGATCTGCAGGCACACACTGGTGCGTGCCTGCAAATCTGCACTGGAGCGCGGGAACGGAGTGGCACAGAGTGGTGCACTCCATGCTTTTGAAAAACCTGTAAAAACAGGTTTTTAAAAAGCACACTGCGTGACCACTTCAGGTCGCTCCAGAGCGGACTGAGGTGCAGAACTGCGACAAGTAGTCCAACCCAGTCCACTCCCACGGTGCGGATGACCTCCATCAGAGGTCGCACCACACCATACTACTTACCCCATGTGGAAAGGGCCTATAAGTCTGTATTTCGTAGTAGTGTACCTAAGGTAAGCTTTTCCTTGTACCAGAAGCAGAAAATGGAGATCCAAAGCCAAATAATATACTGACAATTAATAAAATGATGTAATGTTTTATATCCCACTTGAAATAATTGCTGCTATTTTTTAAAGATAGATAAAACACTAGATATTTGCTTGCTCAGAGGCTTAGCAAGGGCACCAGGCCAGAATGAGTGTCATTGTTGTAACTTGTCTGTGTTTCCGGGCCTCTAGCCTAATACTGTAAAGACTGCAGGGAACTACTAATTCAGGAGGGAAAAAAAGAGAAATAATTTCCCTCAATTTTTTCCCCCTAGTAATTCCACATTAGGGCAGGGCCCCAGTCTTAGAGATGGCTAATTGTGCTCTTGGTCCCCCTATTCAAAACCAAACAAACCTGTGCTCCAAGAGAACATGCTCGATTGGAACCTTCACTTTGTCATTAACGTATTTAGATTTTCAAAAGACAGGAAGGATTTTCAGTCCAGGCATACAACCTTATGGTGCATGGCACAAAATCATGTGAGGCTGTTTCATTATATAGTTTGGATCTTGGTCTCGCTTCATGCCCTGCTACTATTTCCTTGCTTTTTCCCATTTCCAGCTTTCATTCCTGCCTCAGCTGTGCCTATGTGCTGTTTAGCTTGGCTTCACTCTTTTTGCTCCTTTGATCAAGTTTTTCCTCACCTGATTCAGATTATACAGCTCAGACACAGTGTCAGAATATGCCACTGAGAATTGAATATGTCATGCAGAAAGATCTAGCTTAGCTGAGCTTTCTAATCTTGTCTTTTCAGGACCTCAGCCAGCAGTGCTTCTGGTCAAATTCTCTGTCTTTGTTTTGGCTTGTTTACAATAAGGAGACTAATTCTGAGATAAAAAAAAAATCCTTCTTTTCCAACATCATATCGAATATGTCCTAACCATTGACAACCTATTCAATTATGGTTTGTTTTCTGCCACTTCTGACTTGGATCATGAACCTCTATTTCCCAGTGGGTCATACAGTTCTTTTTCTGCTTGGCATTTGGGATTTTTACTCACCCACATGAGTCCCTCACTGCCTAATTTGTACAGATATTGTGAAGGGGCATTTCCACAAGCATCAAGGCGTCACTGGAATCTCCCTCAGCCTCTTTGTTCCCACAAGATGGCTTATTAAAACAGATTACTTGTTCAGTTTGAATCTTACTTCATTCTTGCACTAGGTGGGACGAAGAAGTCAGACAGGCTGCAAGCACAGTTGAGTAAAACCCAGCCCTGTCTGAGCAAAAGTAATACTGAACAGATGCTTTTTAATAAGTTGCATTCATTACTAATGTCTAAGTAATGCTTATTCTCCTAGTGGTAAATATTTATACAGTCGTATCTGTGTCTTATTTTTCCAGACACACATTCCTTCCCTCAGGTTCATTGAAGATCACTGAGACACGGGTTTCAGATGCCGGCATGTATATCTGTGTGGCTACAAACATAGCTGGGAATGCAACCCAGTCCGTGAAACTAAATGTACATGGTATGTTTTTTAAAGTGCAATACATGTTCTTTCTGAACGGGTAGAGTGCAGTGCATTACGTATATGCAGAGTTCCTGGAAAGGTTGCTGGCACCAAATTGAAATGAGCTGGAGAGCCAAAAAATCTGTTCAGCAGCTATCAAGGGTTTGGACCAATTTTTTTTTTTCAAATTTTATTTTACCGTGGTGGGGTGATATGGTGGAGCTGGGGTAGTGGTAAGTGCAGGTTTTATTTATAGACATATTCTGTCCTGTGTTTTGGCCCTGAAAAGAACCCCTGAAGCAGCTTCTCTTAAAAGATACACAATTACACAATTATTTGTTTCTTTACTTAAAAAAAATTTCCTTGCCATTTAAATCAAGGTGCCAGCATTCATGTCTTCTCTACCAAAATCCATTCAACAAAAGTAAAACTGGGATTGGAAAAGAAATGCTCTGAGTTCTTATTTCCCTATGAGAACAATCCATTTTGCTTCTTCCATGAATGGGAATGGGACAACTTGCCTTCAAAGTCTGTATATTTGTGAAACTTGTGAAGCATTTTGATGAACAAAATTGAACACTGTGCACAATTAAAAATACTTATGTTTGGAAAAATGTGCCTAAATCTATAACAACAGTGTGTACAAAATATATATGTTAAGAAACTGCATTTTGGGAAAAAAAAAAAAAAGGAGAAGAAGAAAAAGAAAGATGGGACAGGATGAGAATGTCAGTGAGATTCTGAAAAATGCAACGGAAAGGAGGGGACAGATTTTTCCCATCCCTAACCACCATTACCCTAACCACTATCAGGAATTTTACCTCTTCCCATCACTTCAGAACCTTCCAGTTTTGTTTTCAACTTAACATTTTGGTAGTGTTCACCTTCCCTGCCCTGGTGGCGCAGTGGTTAAATGCTAGTACTGCAACCACAAGGTTGTGAGTTCAATCCTGCCAGGCTCCAAGGTTGACTCAGCCTTCCATCCTTTCGCAGGTCAGTAAAATGAGTACCCAGCTTGTTGGGGGCAATTAGCTAAAATACATTGTAAACCGCTTAGATAACGCTAGTTGATAGGTGGTATAGAAATAACTGCTATTGCTATTGCTATTAATATATTGTGATTGCAGTGTCCAGTTCCTGACAGCCTAAATCAAGCTTGCTGATCAGCATAGCCTATTTTCATATTCTCTGTAAGTGCCATGTATTGAAATGGAGATTCACAGGAGTGTGTATTCTTGGGGACCTTCCCAAACACACCAAATCATATCTTTAATTAGCATAAAAGCACTAAAATTTACATGAGGCGTTGTATGCAGTTTGTTCCAACAGATCCTGTTATGTATGATTAACATTTTCTCTGAACTAGGTTTTCTTTTCTCCTCTGCTTCTGTCATGGATTCTTCTATAAGAGTGACATCTGTTATGTGATCTCTGACTGATATAGCAAATGCAATTCTTTTAATATCAAATAGGTTTAGCCATGGAAACCCACTGGGTAACCTTGAGCAAATCACACTCTCTCATCCTCAGATGAAAGCAAAGACAAACCGCTTCTGAACAAATCTTGCCCTCAAAGCCCTGTGGTAGGTTTACTTTAGGGTCGCCATAAGTTGGAAATGACTTGGTGGTATACAACAACAACAAAGGCTAAGCAAGATTAGTTACAGCAGGGGGTCATAATTCTTCTTATTTCTTGACGAGCATGCGTGCATGGAAGGAATTGCTGCAGGTAGCAGCCAATATAATTTTTTTCTGCTCAGGGTGCTGTACTGCTAACAGTATTGGCAACCACAGGTCAGACTCACAAAATATTCACATTATCTCCAACATCAAGTTTTTCAGTGAGTCATTACCACTCCATTGTTAAGAAAGTGAACCAAATCCCTTGTAATTTTTTTTTCTTTTTATTATGGGTCCCTTTAAAAAAGAAATACAAATGTAAAAGAGTGGTGAGACACATTTCCAGACTGACATCTGCTAAGGATTCCTATGTGTCTGCTATGGGATATGATGGCACTATGCAAGATTTTGAGACATGTCCTAAAGGAGGACAACCATTTCATGCAGTTATTTCTGCCTCTGATACCCAAATTTTCTGTTAAAGCAGTAATGCCTAAAAACACATCTTAACTGGTATATCTGTATTCTCCAGTTCACATGGTACCTGTAGTAATTACAGGAGCAGTTGTCTATTTTTATAGGTTGTTGTGAGTTTTCCGGGCTTTGAGGCCATGTTCTATTAGTATTTTCTCCTGACGTTTCACCTGCATCTGTGGCTGGCATCTTCAGAGGATCTGATGGCATGGAAGTGAGACAGAGTATACATAATTGTGTAGTCCCCGGGTGGGAGGAAGCAATTTGCATATGTTACAGTTGGCCTATTGTTACAGATGGCCTATTGTTAAATGGGATATCCCCCAGGGTTGTGTTGTTAGTCAGGGGATATGCATAACAGTACATTATGTACATTAGCAATCCATTGTATTGTTTCTTGTAGAGGGACCTCCAGAGTCTGGGTGTGTTCATTGGCATATTTTCTAGTCTTGATTTTAGGGTACTTCAGTACTGGTAGCCAAATTTTGTTTACTTTCCAAGTTTCTTTTTTCCTGTTGAAATTGTCCATGTGTTTATGGATTTCAATGTTCTCTCTGTGTAGTCTGACATAGTAGTTGTCAGAATGGTCCAGAATTTCTGTGCTTTCAAAAAGCATTCTGTGTCCAGGTTGGTTTATAACCTGTTCTGCTACTGCTGATTTTTCTGACTGGATCAGTCTGCAGTGTTTTTCATGTTCTTTAATTTGTGTTTGGATGTTGCGTTTTGTAGTCTCTATGTAGACCTGCCCACAGCTGCCCACAGTTATCTATTTTGATTGTTTTTTAGCTGTGGTACTAGTAGTACCTATTCTGCCTCGGCATTATCATCCTGGTTGAACTTAAATTGGCTTCTGGAAATTTAAAATGGAGGAAGCTAATCTGTCAAAGGGGATATGTGACAAATAGACTGCTTCACTCTGTACATAACAAGTAACCACTGCATGCTTGAGAAGGTTGGAATGAGAAATAAAATGCAAAGAATTCCAGTCTTGACTTGCAGTATTTAATTGGCAAAATCACTCTAACAGTCTTCGCAGCTGGAAGCATTCAGCTTCCAATTCTGTTCCTGTTGGTAAAGTTACTATGCATATTTATCTGGAAGTTAAGTTCCAGTGTATTCAGGATTGCAACTGCAGAGGAATTGAATTTTATTGTTAATATATAGATAAATATTTACATTTTTGTCCTGACCTGTTCTGGTGGTTTAGGATGGCTAGTATTTTAAAACAGGTCAACTGAGGCTTCAGTAGAAGCAAGGAGATTTAATAGGCAAAAGGCAAGAATTAACAAGGTTTATGATAAAGAGTGAAATATCAATTTGTGCTAAAGACATGTGTATGCTTATTTCTTTTAATAAAATTTGTTATTAAAGTAATGCTATAAATAAAGGACGATTGTCTCTCAAAGCTTTTAAAAATGGATTGCTACCTTTTGCATACATTTCTTAGGGAGCGACAGTAGCTTCAGTCCCAGAATGAATCACTGGTGTGCCTAGCTGAAAAAGGATCTGGTAGTAGGTAGATAGTAGGTAGTAGGTGGTTGGATAAACCTCTGACTGAGGCTCTGAAGAACTGCTGGTGGTTAGAATAGGCACTTGCTAAATGGAAAAATAATATAATATGGTATACAGCAGAATATCCTATGTTCTCTATATAATACATAGGTCATTTAATCACTTACAAATATTTCCACTCTTTATCCTTATCTTACCCTTATCTTTCCATTTCTAAATAGAATGTATGGGTTAAAAGGTACATGATATAAAATGGTTATCGTATTTCCCAGTGTATGAGACGTACTTTTCCTCCCAAAAAATTATTTTTCCAAATTGGGATGCGTCTTATATACCAATGTATCTTATACACTGGAAATTACCCCCTCCCTTTCCAATGCATTTTGACTCTGTGCAGAGAACCCATGCCAAGGCAAAACAGAAGGGAGCGGGGGTGAGGGAAGCCTCGCACAAGTGCTTCTTTTGCTCCCTGGAGCTCCCCCTCCTGTTCTAATGCATTTTGCATTGGCTCTGAGAACTGGCGCAGAGGCAAAACAGAAGGAAAGGGAGGGTGGAGGAAGCCTCATGTGAGCACTGCTTCCAGCTCCTCCCTTTCTTATGCATTTTGCCTTGTCAGGGAGTTCTCCCCACCTAGGCAAAACGGAAGACAGGGGGAGCAAAAGGAATACTCTCACACACCCCTTCCCTGTCACTCCCTTGCTTTCCTATGCATTTTGCCTCAGCAAGGAGTCCTCCACACCCAGGCAAAACTGAAGAGAGGGGGTGGGTGAAACCAGTGTGTCTAATATGCCAGTGAATACAGTACTTCTTGCTGTTGGTGTGAAGTTATCGAATGATAACTTATAATGAAAGAATTTGTCCTTGGGAGCACAAGTCTGTTGAAGACCTAGCACATGTGATAGTTTGGAGTCCAATAATTTTGGCTTAGTGGGAAAAAAACCTTTTGCAGCCCATCTTAAAAAAAAATCCAGGAAAAACAGGTCAGGAGAAATTAATTATGACATTATCAGATGCAGTTGTCCCATTTCAAATGGCAAGGTTTACCAGTCTGGTGATTAAATCTTAAGTTAAAGTTAAAGCCTAAAATCTAGACCCATTTCAGTCTGTCTTCAGGCCTGGTTATGGGACAGAGATAGCTTTGGTCACCCTGTGGATGACCTACACAGGGGACTGGACAGAGGGAGTGTGTCCCTATTGGTTCTGCTGGAGTACCATCAATCATGGTATCTCTGGGATGGGGCTTGGGTCAATGTTTCACCGTGGCTCCAGTCTTTCTTGGGGGTGGACTCAGAAGGTGTTATTGGTGGTTACCTGTTGACACTCTGGCCACTATGCTGTGGTGTTCCTCAGGGCTTAGTTCAGTCTCCCATACTGTTTAATATTTATAGGAAATCTCTAAGAGAAGTCATCTAGAGTTTTGGGGTTCTATATCTCCTTTCCATCTGATTCTAAGGAAGATGGTTTTGTACTAAGACAGTGTCTGCTGTCAGTAATGGACTGGATGAGGGTGAACAAATTGAAACTTACGGAAATTTTTATAGTGTCTTACTATATTGTAAGGTAATATTTTGTTCTTTGCTATGACTTTATGCTAAAGTAATAAAACTGAATTCAATTGTTGCTGTTATCAAATGGCAGCTTTCATATTGGTTAGCACAGTGCACAGATATTATAGCACTGTTAGATCTGTGGTCAGTCTGACCACCAACCCTGAATCTGTAGCTTTACATGCTTTAGTCATTTGAATAGTGCATAGATACTATTGTTAAGATGGCCTTCTATTTGTTTTTTTCTCACACATTGGGAAAGTTGCAGTCTTTAAAATATGAAAAGGTCTAAGTTGATCACATTTTATTGAATTAACTGCTAACATCTTCCAGTGTTTAAGCATTAATAAATTTGCTTTTCTTAGTTCCCCCAAAGATACAACGTGGGCCTCGAGTGATGAAAGCCAAAGTTGGTCACAGAGTTGTTCTACCTTGTAATGCTCAAGGGATCCCACCTCCGATGATCACATGGTTTAAAGATCAGAACCCTGTTTTAATAGACAACAGGCAGTATGCTCTTACTCCTGATGGAGCACTGAGCCTCATCCAAGTCCTACTTTCAGACTCTGGAATCTACAAATGCAGGGCAAGTAACATTGCCGGCCATGATGAAGCTGAAATAATGGTCCATGTTCAAGGTAATTATAGCTGAAAAGTGAGAAAGATTAGCAGACTGACTGAACAATCCTTGCTGTTTAAATAAGGGAACTTTAGTCTCATTAGCAGCAATGCAGTATTTGAATGAGTGTGACCTTTTTCAATTTAAATTGTCATAGGTTACAGATAAGCATAAAGAAGGAAATCCCACTATACATATGGAGAGAGACAAAACATCACAACCTTTCCCCAAGCATCCAATACATCCACATCCAATGTTTGCTTGCAACCTGAGGAAAGCTGTATATGTATGCATGAGGGTACAGAGAGACCCTGCATTCAGCAGTCCATGTTAAAACAAATAGATAATGTATCAGCAAAATTAATAAGCGTATGGGAGGAACTTGTATTAAGTTTCAAGGAATTCCTCATTTTTTTGAAAAAAGAAAACAGATGTATCTTATTCAGGTTCTTCTATTTGATAGCACCATTTTCTTCATTAATGTGGTGGTGAAGAGCATATTCAGCTCGTATATAAAACTGGTGTGTTGCTTGTTTCCATTTGTCACTGTAAGAAATAAGAGCTTTAATCATCTAGCCATGTTTGTGGGTATCCAAGAGCTGGCATAGCCCAGTAGATGGCAGTGTTGCTTCTTTACTGTGCCATCTTGTGGCAGGTATATTTCAAGTGTCCGTGATTGGTGCCTGTACATCAGTGTTTGCTGTAGTGAACATGGTAAGCTGTAGACTCATATTTGTAAGCATGTGGGGACACATCCCAGGGAACTGTGATTGACTTAGATTGAACTGTAATGGTTGTTGTGTTGTGTATTGAGACAATGGCCCTTTCCACACGTGGAGGGGAAAACGCTCTAAAACGCAGCCGGGTAAGTCCATCGCCATGCAGAGCAGTGCGATCTCGCTGTTCCGCAGTCCTCCAGCGTCCAAAATGGCGGCCTCGGCATCCAAAATGGCGGCTTCCAGCTGGCGGAGGCTCTCCACCAACTGGAGAAGCTTGCCAGCCAGAAGCCCGCCCCCAGCAGATCTGCAGGCACGCACTAGTGCGTGCCTGCAAATCTGCGCTAGAGTGCGGCGACGGAGCTACACGAGGCTACGTGCTCTGTGCTTTTAAAAAACCTCTGAAAAGAGGTTTTTAAAAAACACGCCACGCCCTCAGTTCCCCAGTTACTTCGGAGCGGATTGAGGTGTGGAACTACGAAAAATAGTCCGCCCCAATCCACTCCATGGTGCAGAAGACCTCTGTCGGAGGTCTCTCTGCACCGTTTTAATACCCCAGTGCGGAAAGGGCCAATGTCCTGCATCAGTTTTAACCCAGCATATGCACCTTGTGAAGCTTTTTAAACAAATGGGTAACCTGGAATATGTAATCAAATCCCTTCAAATTTCAAAGTCTATTTTTTAAAAAATATAAGCGTGTTTTCAGATGTTGAGAATTTTGTGGGGTGGATTAAAAGATAAACATTTTAAAATACAATTTTGGGAAACTTCATGACCTGTATGTTTATAAAAAAAATCAATTTCTCTTCTTTCTTGCATTTCAGAACCTCCTTCTGTTGGTGTACTTGACCCTCCGTATAACACTCCCTTTCAAGAAAGGGTAGCTCACCAGCAGATTGCCTTCCCCTGTCCAGCCAAAGGTGTGGAAATTGTTTAATACTGTTTTTTTCATCTTTTGGGAGCGCACACTGCCATCTTCTTAGTCTGTATCACGATGAAACCTTGTCGGAGGAGAGACCTCTTAGAAAATTTGAAATTGTAGGAGAAAAACAGTACAAATCTATGCACTGCTTTTCAAGAGCAAGTCCCATTGAGTTCAGTGGGAGTTACTTTCGGATAAATGGGTATAGAAGTGAATTATGATGTTCAATCACTTTGAATCTTGTGAATGCACCAGGGTGACCATGAACCATATAAGGCTAGGGAAGAAAGAAAAAGAAACAATGATAGCTTTTTTCTCTGCGTTATTGCTGTTGTTTTGTGTCTGTTAAGGAAATGCCATTCTTTTACAAGGTGGCAGCACAAGAATAGGTAGGTCTGTTGATACCCAGTTTGTCGTGAGAAATAGATTAGATGTACAGAGATGATGATGACCTTTGAGGAAATGCTGTCTTTAAGAATAAGAAATTCAGCCTTCCACGTTCTCCTGTTGTGGAACCTGGGAAAACAACAGTCCCATAAACAATAACTTTACTTATGCTTGTACAAACCAGACAGTACAGATAACCCAGGTGTACCCATAGTTTGCTTTTCTGTGAGAACCTCCAATTTAGAAGCAATATCTTCAGGTTGGCAGGTTTCTTGTAAGCTGCATTTTCCTAGGAATGTGTCTGCTTCTTTTTTGTATCAAGACCACATGTTCTGTGCAGCAGAAGAATATAAAGGAATTTAGTAAGATTGCACGAACAATTAAACTTGCCACAGTTTGCTACAATTTTAGCTGGTGCCCACATCAGTAGTAATAGTTAATTTAGTCCTGCATTTAGAAGCTCAAGTTGTTTTATGTGCCACATGGCTACTTGCTCTTCCTGATAAATTAGGAGCAGATTCAATAAAATTAGTAATTTTTGAAGCTCATATGTATATGCAGCAATGCTACAGCTCTGTGCCTTGTTTCTGTTGTTTTTGGAGGTTTGTGGCTTTGGAATATGGTCTGTATTGCACTGATGGCTTCCAAATAATGTGTTAATATTATTTTTATTATTAATATTATTTTTAATATTATCTTTGCTTTTGAATTTAAAATTCGGAGAGTAAACATAAGATCCTTTGTCATTTTCTGTAGGCACCCCAAAGCCTATTATAAAATGGTTGCACAATAATAGGGAGCTAACTGGGAATGAACCTGGTATTTCAATCCTGGAAGATGGAGCACTGCTGGTCATTTCCTCAGTCACGCCCTACAACAATGGAGAATATGTCTGCATTGCGGTCAATGAAGCTGGAAGCACAGAAAGAACTTATAATCTGAAGGTTCATGGTAAAAAAAACATTATTTAATTAGTTTCATATATATTTATGTTATGCTAATACTTTAAACAAAAGCAAGCCCCCTTATTGTGTGTGAAAGTTTGATAATGAAAAGGATTACTTAAAAAAAACACCAAACAAATTCAAGCATCTAAATATGTGGGTTTTACATAAATAATTATACAATTTGTTTGATTTCAGTTCCACCTGAAATCCGAGATCAGGACAAGGTGACAAATGCATCGGTGACCATTAATCAGCCCATAAGTTTGTTCTGTGAAGTATCTGGCAATCCTTTTCCCGTTATCACCTGGTACAAATATGATGTTCAGGTATGTATTCTGCAAAATTCAAAATAAAATCAGTTTGGCAACTTCAAGAAGTCCTGTGAATGTTTTTGCTGGTGGCTTCTGTTGGGAAGGTACCCAGTGTCACTCAGATTTAAGTAGATGCAAACTGTGCAATGCACAGTCATTGGCAGATTGCCATCTGGCTTAGTGATTATGATTTTGTTTATGCTACCCAACCTCCTGCACGAAGTTTTACTTAGATAAAGACAATGTTGAGATACCTTTATTATTTCTCTAAGGGCCAATACTATTATTCTGCCTATAGCTAGGTCCCTTCTAGCACTATTCCTGTGGCTGTAGGCTCTGAAACAAGACGTCAGGGCTGGCATGAGGCCATCTCGATAGTTATTTGGCAGACAAAGCTCTAGCACATGACGTTGTGGACTCTTAATTCCAGTCTCATCTATTCTTGGGAATCTCACATAAATACAGAATCTGTTACCTAATACTGACATCCTAGGAATGATCTGTACGTGTTGGAGGGAATAATACAGCTCTGAATTGCAGTAATTTCTTTGCCTCAGTAGACAGTTAAGTCCCAGGCACTGCACTAGGTGTTCTTATTTTACATTCAGTGGTGTTTCAGGAAGAATCTGCGCCACCAAATTCAGAGAGCCATAGCGAACATTGTTGAAAAACCCGCCAGGGGCATTACCATCAATAGGAAAAACATCACAGCCAACACGAGGCAGCAGGCTAACAGTCTTTATTGCGGGCAATAGATCAAGTAGCAGACTATTAAGTTACAGCGCAGCGAGCCATCTCCTCGTCCAGAGCAGAAAGGAACAGGAAACAAGAAAAAGGCACAGCCTGTTCAAAAGCCGTGTTTTTAAGTATACATATTCAATAACAAGGCGTTCCCTTAACCATAACAATGTTGCGGCTACACGCAGCAGAAGACCTTGAATACGTTTAGGTTTCACATGGGCAGCTAGACTAAACAACTACAAGCAGCTTTGCGTTCTCACCCTCTAGTGGTGGGAAAATATGAAGCCAGGAGTAACAACAGGTCCCATCATGCTTCTCAACCTGTGACACTCCCCTACTCCTTGCGAAATATTTTCAGCTACCTTGCTTTGGAGACTCCATCAACCCCAGTTTGCTAACGTGCTGACTAAATGCATTAGCAGGAAGTGGCTTGGTAAACACATCAGCCACGTTTTCTTCTGAAGACACATAGGTAAGGGACACTTTTCCTTCTTGTACATATTGTTTCACATTGTGAAATTTGATGTCAGTGTGTTTTGATCGTGAAGACACCCGGTCAGACACTGCCATTTGAATGCAGGCTTGTGAATCACAACATATTTGTATTGGTAATGGCACAGACACATGCAGGTCTTGTAGCAACTGCAAGAACCAAACCAACTCAGTACAGAGCGCAGATAGGCTCACAAACTCTGCCTCTGCAGTTGACAAAGCAAGACAAGACTGTTTTTTAGCCTTCCAGTCGATTGCTACATCACTGTATTTGACAAGAAAACCAGTTGTGCTTTTGCGGTCCACAGTATCCTCAGCGAAATCACTGTCTGATGAACAGACAAGGTTTGGCATCTGATCAGGACAAATGCTTAGGCAATAATCAAGGGAACCCTTTAGGTACCTGAGTACCCTTTTCACACCCTGCCAATGATACTGGGTTGGCTTAGCACACGCTCTGCCCAGAATGTTGACACTTAAAGCAATATCAGGCCGGCTAGTACCAGCTAAGTACAAAAGGCTCCCAATGACAGACTGATATAGGTGTATATCAGGAAATAATTCCTCACAGGTATTTTTTTAAAAAACCTGGCACCATTGGAGTTTGTACCGGTTTGCAGTCAGACATTTGACACAATTCTAACAATTTTACAATCTTTTGTTTCTGACACAGCAGAATACCTTTTCAGTTCTCTGTACTTCAATTCCAAGAAAGCTCTGTACTGGGCCTAGGTTTTTCACCTGAAACCTTTTCCCCAGCTCTTTCTCAAACACTTGCACTTGTTTTTGTGTAGCACTGACCAAGCATAGATCATCCACATATGCAAGGAGAATTTCCAAACTCTCCCCTTTCCCTCGAATATATACACAGGGATCAGCAAGGCTTTGTATGAACCCACACCCTTGCAGGGCATTAAGATAAGCAGTAGAGATGTCAAAGTGAGTAATAACAGCTTTTCTCTGAGCTGCTATGGCAAACACCAATCTGATGGACTGGGCTTTTACAGTCGGGGAGTAAATCTGATCCAGATCACTGGTATCTTGCAAGAACCCGCGTGCCACTAGGCGCGCTTTATATTTCACATGCCCATCAGCAGTGGGTTTCAACTTGTAGACCCATTTGCTGTCAATTGGCTTCACACCCTTGGGCAAATTACAAAGAGAATACACACCATGCTGAATAATGGAATCCATTGTTGCAAGTTCTCCGACAGGAATTCCATTCCTCTGTCGGTTTGAAGCTTTTGCAGGGAATAACCAAATTGCCTTTCAACCAAGGAACACCAGTTCTTGAGAACTTGACACACATCAGACTTTTGTTTCAACAAATAGCAGAAAATGAACCTGCTAAAATCGTCTACGAGAATGACGAAATATCTAGCTCCCCCTAGGGAAGGTTTACTCATAGGACCCACAATATCACAGTGTACCAACTGAAATGGGGCGGTTGGTACACGAAAACTAACTCTCGGTGCTGGGAGTTGTTTAGATTTAGCTTGCTTGCAAATAGCACAGTCAAGAAAGACATTACAAGGCTTCAAAGTACACCCTTTACAACAACCAGCAAGCCTCTTTAACACAGGAAAGCTTGCATGCGCTGCGCGCCGGTGGAGGAGATGAAGGCACTCATCATGTTGTGGGACATTGCCATACACATTACACACAGTGTGTCGTGGCTCAAGAAAGAACAGCCTCCCTTCTCGTGTAGCCACAGCACATACCACCCCATCTTTGAGGATTTTACCTTGCTTCCCATATAACTCAACCTTGAACCCTGACTCTGTTAGTTGCCCCACAGAAAGCAAACAGAAATCAAGAGAGGGAACAAACAAAACATTTTTCAAACCCATGTCAAGGGCAGGGACAAAAGCTATACCTTCGCCACAAACTTTAGCCTTTGTCCCATCAGCTAATGTCACAGAGGAAACACTGGCAGAATCCAAACAGTCAAATAAATCTTCAGAATTGACCAGATGCTGGGAACAGCCGCTGTCTAGAAGCCAAACGGAATCACCTGCCTCCTCAGAGTCTGAAACAGCATCTCCCAGGGCAACAGCAACTCTCAGCCGTCCTCTGGCCCGACCTCCTCTGCCGCCTCTGCCACGGCCCCTGGCACCGGCGCCTGTGAAGCTTTGCTCCCCTTGCTTCAGGAGCGGGCAATCACGCTTCAGATGAGAAGCAGACCCACAGCGAAAGCACCTTCGCACAGCATGGGCTCTCACCAGCCCCTCCTGCCTCGCCTCAGCAGCCGGAGAACTTTTTCTCCCAGCACAGGCCTCTGCAGCTGGAGCCGGCTGTGTGGGAGTCTCTGCATTCCTTGCGCGCTTTTCCTCTTCTTCCAGCAGACGAGCAGAAACCAAAGGAACGGTTAACTCCCTCTCTGGCATGGATTGAAGAGAGGACACCACCAGATTCCAGGAACTATCAAGAGAATTCAAGATGCAAAATACCTTGTCACTTTCAGGCAACACTTTGCCTCTCTCCCGAAGTGACGAAAACAGCTCCAACATCTCAGCCAAATGCTGCCTCACCGGGACACCGGGGGCCAGTTTCATCCCATATAAACGGGCGCACAGGGCGTACTTGGCGGCTGCTGATTGACTCAAAAACAACTCCCGCAGCCTCGCCCAGGCTTCTCGAGGGGTGGCAAGATCCCTGATATGCGTGAGCTGGTCATCCTCCACAGCCAGAAAGAGGACAGACATGGCACGCCTCGTTGCCGCTGCTATCTCCGCAGCAGTCCCCTGCAGAGTCGGGGGAGCTGTGAAAGCACCCCACAGTCCCTCAGCTTGCAAATACTTTTCCATGCGAGCTGACCATGCCAAGTAATTAGTGGCATTTAGCTTAACGAGAGGCAGGCCCCCAGGCACCACATGAGCCATCGTAAAAACACCTCAAAAAACACCTCTCAAAACCATCCTCTGCGACCATGTTGAAAAACCCGCCAGGGGCATTACCATCAATAGGAAAAACATCACAGCCAACACGAGGCAGCAGGCTAACAGTCTTTATTGCGGGCAATAGATCAAGTAGCAGACTATTAAGTTACAGCGCAGCGAGCCATCTCCTCGTCCAGAGCAGAAAGGAACAGGAAACAAGAAAAAGGCACAGCCTGTTCAAAAGCCGTGTTTTTAAGTATACATATTCAATAACAAGGCGTTCCCTTAACCATAACAATGTTGCGGCTACACGCAGCAGAAGACCTTGAATACGTTTAGGTTTCACATGGGCAGCTAGACTAAACAACTACAAGCAGCTTTGCGTTCTCACCCTCTAGTGGTGGGAAAATATGAAGCCAGGAGTAACAACAGGTCCCATCATGCTTCTCAACCTGTGACAAACATTTCACAGGTGGTAACAAAATTATCTAACCTTTGCTGGTATTCCCAATTACAGAGCATGCTCTGTATTGCAGAGTTTATAACTTGCAGGAATCATTTGTAAATAAGACTAGCCTAATTCAGCAAAGGAAATAGAGTGTTCAGCTGCTGTATTTGGCAGATGTTGACTTAGTTATTCTTGGTTCTTTTTCAGGTTGTAGAGAGCAGCACTCTACAGATTCTGAACAATGGAAAGTTGTTGAAGCTTCTTAAAGCTTCCACTGATGATGCTGGCCAGTATTCTTGTAAAGCTACCAATATAGCTGGGAGCTCAGAGAAATTCTTCACTGTAGATGTGCAAGGTTGGTCTTGTTAAAGACAGTACAGACTTTTGCAATATCTAATAAGGGTACTGTGAATGACACTTAACTTATTTAGGTTGCATCATTCTTTTGACATGATCCAGCCCCACCTGGAAGGGCAAGGGAACATGGAGGATTCTTCTTATGAATGGTACACTGTGTCCAAATATTTTAGCCCAAAAGAATTAAACTGATTACTCTGAATGCCAGAACTGTCTAGATTTTCTTTTTGTAGTTGTAAATCCAGAGATGCTTCAGATTAATTGCTGCAATAACAGTTGCATTGACTGATACAGTGCTTAAACTGTTGAGAGAATTTCAGGTCTGTTATATCAACAATACTTCATGAAGCCTTGTAAAAATATCTCAGTATTATTATCCTCAAGCTATAGACATGGATAATAAAGTGAGAGGCACAGTGCCTTCCTTAGGGGCATTTTAATGAGAACCTGAATCTTACTAGTTCGTAGCTCAGTTCCTTAACCTCTCTGTTTAGTTTCACAGTAGAAACAACTGATAAAACTTCCCATTGCAAGTGATGCCAACCTACTGTCATTCATGTGCATTTTCTGTAAATAAAATGGACACATGTTTCTGGTGATAAATTCCTGCTATAATGAAGAAGTACTCAGATGTATCACCTACAAATGAAATGGAAGCAAAACAGATTGGCCCTTATTCCTCATTCTTTCTGCTGAAAAAGTTATATGCATTTTTTAAAGACACGTGCTTTCCATTTGATGACTGATACTCCATGTTTTCTTTTTTATCTAGTCCCACCCACTATAAGAGGTGCTGATACACCAAGCGAAGCCTCAATCATTCTGAACCAAGAAGCCACTTTAGAATGCAGAGTCAGTGGCTCTCCTTTTCCCATCATTCAGTGGTTCAAAGATGGCAAGTAAGCGCTGTTCTTATTGTTGGAAGCATATATAGAAAAGAGAAATGAAAAACTATTCTCTTCTTTTGCAACCTGTTGATACAATAAAATGGGAGTACAGCCACAGCTGTTCTTTAGAGTCCATACCAAGGATGGATTTAAGTAAGAGAGAGATGTGCAAGGATCACAAGTCTCACAGGTAGAGATTGAAAGAATATTCAAAACATTTGAAAATTGGTGGAAAAACATGTTTTTTTAGCATTGAGAAACCCTCATGAAAAGAATCCTGGACTGATGATAACCTTTTCAGTTTGAAACTTACTCTGCTCAAAATTTTCACATGGTTGTTTTGTCCAGACAGCAGCATTTTCTTTGTTGAAAACAATATTTCCATGCAGAAATATTAATTCCTGCACAGAAAATATCATTTGGGGATTTGTTCTGTGTAAAATTTGCATGTGTTTTTTTTTTGCATAGAAAACATAATGTTCTATGTGGAAAATAGCATTTTCTGCACATTTCTGATTTGAAATGTTATTTTCCATGCAGATAATGCAGTTTTCTGCACAAAACAAACGTGTGAATTTTGTGCAGAATAAATCCCAAAATGCAAATAGCCTTCAAAAACTATGTGCTTTTTAGACTTCTCACAGCAAGGGAAGAAAATTGATGAAATTACTCATTGCTAACTTTGAGAAGAAACTTAGTGAAGAATTACATCCCTACTCAGAGCATTGTTGATTCTTACAATTCTGGCATCCTTTGCATCAGTACAGAATCACTATCTTCTGAGGTTTAGCCATGTCCCTGTTTCTATAATTGCAGGAAAGTGGTTCCTTATTACTTTCCCTACATTTGACTGTAAGGCTGTGGGAATGTCTTGTTCTGTCTGTACTCCATTTGTCAGATGTACTCAGTAGGCTGTATTTCTGATATATCATTAACGTCATTATGGTCTTTAGAAGTGCAACACAGTATTGTCATCAGGTATGTTAGCACTTCTTGTTAACATTTGTAATGCAGTATCCATTGTAGTTGAATTTCTTCAAGGTGACTCTGACATATGGTGACCTTAACACATATTTTTCTTGGCAAAGTTTATTCAGAGAGGTTTGCTTCTGCCTTCCTCTAAAGCTGAGAAAAAGTGATTTGACCATGGCCACCCAATGGATTTCTATAGCATAGCAGGGATTCAAACCTTGTTCTCCCAGAGTCCTAGTCAAACACTCAGACAACAACACTACGCTGGCAGTACCAATTGGGTAGTGTCATATGCAACACAGGGAGAAACTGGGGCTTATTGCAAAGTAAGGTGGCATGATTCCATGGCTTTGAAGTAAGCCATGAATGTAATTTTTGTATTTTTCAAAAACAAAATGCAGTCAGATGAATAAAGTGGATTAAACAGAACTGTTGGAAAGTCAAGCTCTAATGGAAAGAATGAGAGTCACACAGCAGCATGTGATTATATTGGGGCAAGTTGTACAGGAGGAGCTGGAGGTGGGTCAGGCCTACAATTTCCTTTGTTAGACAGAAGCCATAAGTGTGTGCAACGTTTTTATAGATGGAGAGAGATACATCCCACCACAAAACTGAAAATCTGTGCCTCTGAACTACTCATCTTCCAGGAAAAGCCCATTAGCAGGATGACATTTGGCAGTACAAATGTTACTTGGGCTACAAAAATGAGTGTATAAATGTTCTTGGACAAATGACATTAGCATTTAGTAATGCAGAATAGTAGCCAAGCAGAGTTCATGTCCTAATAGTAAATCTGTGTTTTAAATCTCTGTGGTGGAGAAATCTGCCGGTAGTTCTTAGTTCATGTTTTATCTTTATCAGATATTTTAAGACCCCTTTGGGCTGATTTTTACAGTCTTTTGCATTGTGAAGCATCCAAGTAATGGAATAAATTATATAAAACTGTTTGGTCAACTACACAACAAATTTAAACTGTTCTGAAAACTAACTTAATTATTGAACAAAGTGGCTTTGAGCAAGTTCTGAATAAATTGAGCAAAGCAACTCTGGAGACTATACTTCTGTAGGGTTACTGAGAATTCTTTCCAACACTTTCGAGCTGTTGCTTCCACAGTTCTGTGCTTTGTGTGATCTGTGATAATTAAGTAGGTTTGGCATTGATTTAAATTTGTGATGCAGGTATACCTTTTGAATGTAGCGATTGAAATGAGAGACACTTAAGGAATTTGATCTGTGGTTCAAATATGAACCAACTTGATCTACACTTTCCAAGCAAACATAACTTAATTATCCACCAACTTTGATATTTTCTAAATGTTCCCATGTTTAGAAATGAATGTTTTGAGAGAAAATGGATTTAGAAATGGGTATTTTGGGACAATATGCATTTTAGTTTGAATGAGAATTTCCTTGTGAAGTTTGAAGGATGAATTTGCAAAACAATGGAATAATGGGACAGAACTAACTTCACATATATATGTGATGCACATTGGATCAAGGCTATTTTACCCACTTCTGTAGTTAACAGTAGATCCATGGGAATGATCTATAAGGGTGAAGCATGATCAAAGAGCAGGTGATGGTTTCGTGGCAGATCTTGATACAGCTGTCTGTACACTGGTAGTCTGTTTTGCACTGGACAAGGGGAGGATGATAATTCCAGAAGATTGTTTTGGATTTACATGTTCTCCTCTCTGACAAGTGTTCTTTTTTAGTTCAGGATAAAGTAACCCTGGATGAAAACTCACAACAGCAAAATACCAACACAACCATCATCATTACTACTACTACTATTACTACTATTATTATTATTATTTTGTAGAATGTGTTACTAGATAAAATAAGTCAGTGGGCTAAATCCGGTGTTCAACTGGTGAGAATTTCAGAACTTATTTGTTCCTCTCTCTTTCCTCCTGTTGTCCTCTGTGCCACACACTGGAGCAAGGTTTGGGAGAAGGCACAGGAGGGTGATGTGGTTAGGAGAAATTACATCTTCTCCCTCTTCCACTTGACTATGCTCTTCCTTGGTCTTCCTCCAGCAGAAGTCCACTATTGTGCTCTTTCTGATCTTATGAAATGGTGGGAAGTGTGCGCATAGCAACACAGTGAAAGTCTATGCATATTTATTGAAATGTAAATTCTCAATTGTGTAAATTGTGTTTGTATGTGTGTGAAGAGAGAGAGAGAGAACAAGAGAGAAAACTGGGTAGCACAAGATCACAAATACAGTGGGTTGTTGTTGTTGTTATTATTATTATTATTTGCAGACCCCTCTTCTCAGGAGACCCTAATATTGAAATTTTGGACAAAGGACAGATCCTGCACATTAAGAGTGCTCGGAGAATCGACAAAGGGCGCTATCAATGTAGCGCAGCCAATCCTGCTGGTAAACAGCTCAAAGAACACAAACTGATTGTCCATGGTAAGTATTTAGACTGCAAGCACATAAGCAAGTATTTACAAATCTTTTGGTGGTATTTGATAATAAAAATAAAAGAAGTCTTTTGATTGTTGCCCTACTTGGGCATGTATTGGTCTGGAAACTGCTGACCCTGACATCCCCTCCTCCCTTTTGTTTGCATTGCTTCCTAAAGGGGGCAATTTTTAAAATTGTAGTTTCTGTTATTTGGTGTATTAAGGTTGTTTCTATTCCACTTAAGCCATAACTCAGTGGCCCTTTTCGCATGGCATTTGCCATGCGAAAGGGCCCCTAGAGTGTTGCGTGATTGCGAGGAGCAGTCCACATGATGCACTCGCAATCACACAACACTGCAGGGGCCAGCAGGGGCCGATCGTGCACTATTTCATTTTTGGATTTGAGCCGAAAATGGTGCATGATTGCGCATCGCTCTGGAGCCCTGTGCACATTTACTTTGCGTGTGGAGTTCCAGAGCCATGGCACTTGCACTTCCTGACCCAGCGCAGCCTTGGAAAATCCCAGGGTGCACTTTGGAAGGAAGAGGTGGGGCTCTCATGCTACCTGCTCATGAGCAGGCTGCGGCTGTGGAGCTGAAGCAATGGGGATGCGAGAGCCTCTCGCAAGAGGCTGCTCGTGTGATCCCCGCACCCCAGCTCCGCAAAAAGGTAAGCTACAGAAAGGATCAGTGTCTAGCTTCTGTCTCAGCTCAGACACCCTGTTCTCCTGACATAAAATACAATTCTGATATTTTAATCACTTATAGTGTTTTTAGTTATTAATGTAACAAATACCACAGGCCCTCTCAGGAATAAATAAAAAACTAAATCACAATTAAAATTGCAGTGGAATCATAGAGAATAAAGATAGTTTATATCTAAAACAGCTTAAGGAGCCAGCTTAAGGGATGGGTCTTTGCCCCAGGCTAGAATGAGGCCAGCATAGCCACTGCACAAGGATGTCTACTCAGGGCATTTTGGTCAGGGCGCCACCATTTGAATGGATTCCTCAGATACAGTGTCCACCCACCACATCACATGTGTTGGAAATGTGAGAACAGACCCTGAAAAAGTTCTCAGCATGTGGACAGATGCCTGCAAAGGGAGATGATCTTTCAGTTACTCTGGTTCTAAAAAATTTGCTTGGAAATGGATGGAAAGCCAGTGAAGATGGTGAGACATTTGAATGTTATATTCATGTCACCCAGTTGCTGTTGCTGAAGTTATAGGGGTTCCCAGGCCATTTTCAAAAGCAGGCCCACATACAACACATGCGGAAGATTTGTGATTAGCTAAACGAGACATAAATTGGATTAAGTACCCCTTATATGGTAGCAAGGTTATGCCTTTTCTTGGGGCTCAACAGGCACACCTCTCCTGCTGAATGGATGTTCACTTGCGAGCCTTCCATTTGCGCAGGGCCAAAGAATATAAAATCCTGCACTAGCAGACCTGAATCACAGGTAGTCTGTTGGTCACAAAGTTCAAGCCTTATTGGCATGCTAGGCCTTGTGCAAACGTAACACCCATCTATGAAATTGTAGTGGGTAAGGAAGTAATTCTTCACTAATTTTGTTCCTGAGGGAAGCAACTTTAAATAATTTTAGCAATTTTCCTGTGGTTGCAAGAAATCATTTGAAAACTGCATGGTCTGGTTTTTCTTGACAGGGTTTCTTGACACTTGAGAAACATGTTTTTCAATATTTTCCAATATTCTTTCCATCACTACTGATGTGGTCAGTGGACACAGCAAAAGGACAAGGCTTAGGTCATGTTTGTCCATTCTCTCAGAACTTGGAAATAAATAGTTATGTGTAAATAATTCTTTCTTAAGAATTAATGCAATTCTGCATTTAACAGCTCAACACTCGAAAAGGGATAACTTGACTTCTTTTGTGGTGTCAGTGTAACTATAAAGTGCTTTCATTCTTATCGTTTTATGGTGATATGACTTTCCTAAATGATGGAGGAGTATGGTAACATGCTAACGTATGCTACTGTGCTTTTTTGGTTGTTGAGAATATAACAAGATGGACAGCAAGAGGGTGTGTTGTGTATCACAGGCCAGCAGTTTGTAGCGTTCAGATTGTTTTTAAAAATATATTTAAAGTAACTAATGTAATTAATTATGTATAGCTACTTTCGGAACTATAATTAAGTTACTTTCCAAGCTTGGGTATTTTTCTGGACTGGCCCAAAAGCAGACTGATCAACCTAGTGTGAACAGAATTTGGTGTAGGGATGAACTTTTGAAGAAGTTATTAAAAGTTCCTGATGACTGCCTGATTGTTCCATTGATTCTGAATGAAACACTTTATGTCAGAAGAAATTCAGTCTTCATGTGGCTCTTTATCAGGGAGAACTCTGTTGAACTCAAAGCATTACCTTACTTCTGTAGTTAACGGCAGCGTAAAGAAGATCTGCAGGCTTTCTCCTGGACGCAGATTGTGAGCATAAGCTGATGAAGGAAGGCTGGCAGAGGAGCGCAGCAGAGATTTATGTAGGGTTTATTGTAATTATTGTCTAGCCTTGACAGAAACCAGGCAGAACAACTTGAATCTCATACAGTAATTGAGACAGAAGACTTGTAATGAACTGCCAGAATGCTTAAGAAGTCATTAGTGATGTTGCACATCAAGGCTGCCTTGGAGTGGGGAGAAGATGAAGACAGATAGGAGGCAGAAAAGGAAATAATTTGTGGTGGGGAAAGATTGTGCAGTGAAAACTGACTGCAACTCTAGGGCTTCAAAATAATACAGAATTGAGAGTATAGGTTTGTATAGGGTGATATATTTAATTACTTCTCCCAGCCTCTTTGTCCCCAAATGCACACAGTTATTCAGAGTGTGGGTGTGAGACCTAGACAAAAGGCCTGTTAATTTACAATGCTATTGAGTTGTCTAACTTCTAAGGGGAAAGTAAAATGGGGTGGGGGGAGGAAAGAACTTCTTTTGGGTATTTCTTTTTAGTGTCTGTTTTTTGCATTCACTTCCCTGTCATATTTATTCTTGTTAACTGTTGTCAAGTCGTCTTTGACTCACAGCGACCCTATGAATGAAAGATGCCAAGTCATCTTATTATCAACTGCCCTGCTCAAGTCTTGGAGACTCAGGACCATGGTTTCCTTGATTGGGTCTATCTAATCATGTAATGCAGTCTTCCTCTTTTCCTACTGCTTTTTACCTTACCAAGCATTATTGCCTTTTCTAGTGAATCATATCTTCTCATGATATGTTCAAAGTATAAGAGTCTCAGTTTAGTCATCTTGGCGTCTAGGGAGAGTTCTGGCTTGATTTGCTGTAGGACTTATTTGTTTGTTGTGTTAGCAGTCCACAGTGTCTGTAAAACTCTTCTCCAGTACCATACTTCATTTTCTTCCCATCAGCTTTCTTCACTGTCCAGCTTTCACAACCATACATAGAAACTGGGAATAGGTTGGCATGGACAATCTTAACTTTAGTAATCAATGATATATCTTTACACTTCAGGATCTTGTCTAGTTCCTTCTTAGCCACCCTTCCAAATCCTAGTCTTCCTCTGATTTCTTGACTGCAATCTCTACTCTGATTAATGATTGAGCCAAAGTATGGAAAATGTCTAACTATATCAATGTCTTTATCATCTGTTTTAAAGTTATGGAAATCATCCATGGTCGTTATTTTTGCTTTCTTAATGTTGAGTTATAAACCTACCTTTGCACTTTCTGCCTTACTTTCTTCAGTAATTGTACTGAGTCTTTGCTATTTTCTGCTAGTAGCATGATGTCATCTGCATATAAGTTGTTCGTTTTCCTTCCTCCAACTTTCATGCCTCCTTCTGTTACCAGCCCACCCTCCCGATTTGATGTGGTTTAATTGGCAAAATATGATTTCATTGACAAAATACATTAATTGTAAAAATTGTAAAATTAATTGTAAAATGGGCCCTGAAGTGACTCTAAGGCGAGGCTGGACACAGGAAAATTACTGGCTGAACACATGTGCTGCAAAGCAGGCCAGAAGATCCCTTCTAGGCATAACCAAGGTTATTGTCAGGCAGATTACCAGGCAACTCCAGAGACAGTAGGCCTAAACTAAAGCTGTAATATCTCTGCTGCTATACAATAGCAATGGGACCCACTGATTCTTTCATTCCTTCTTCTTAACACCTGGATGTTTCCCTTCATTGTTCCTTTACCTGTCTACCATTACAGAGCTATTATGACAGGCATTAGCTCTTTGTCACCTAAATTTAAGACCATTAACTCTGTTCGGACCCCATTGTTCATGTGGCAACTTCTATTGCTTGCTTGGTCAGAGAGCCATTGATACCCATGCCCTCCAGGCAGATTTTGGGTATAAGTACCCTCCTTATTATTATTATTATTATTATTAAAAACATGGAACATAAAATTCTTGAAAGTCAATGCATACATACATAGCTATACTAAACAATTTCATATATATAGGTAGATCTCTAAATTTGAAGCTTAAATATAATAAATATAGTCATTATTATATTACAATATTATAGTACCCATATTAAATATCCTATATAACATAATTTAACCTTTCTTAGGACCTATCTACCCACCTTCTTATTTCTTCTCTTTGATTCGTTCATTCTTCTCCCTCTCTGGTTTCCTGACTAGTTTGTCCTTAGTATAACACATTAGCTATGTACATTTGGATCCGTTTTCCTTATTTACATACACCAGGACTCTATTGATAATATCTCATTATATAATATTCATCTTAACCTTTATACTATATCCTAATATTTTTATATTTATCAATAAGTAATATAGTTGAAATATAATTCTTATCTCTTCTCATACCTTCCGTTTTGAGCAGCTTGATGCAGTATCTAGCTTGCTGAAGGCCACACTGGTCCTCTGATTCCTGAACAAGTACTGTCCTTAGGCACAAGTCTAAATCACATCGCTGTTTTCTTTGCTGTTCTCTTGACCGGTTATTATTGCCCATTTCCTAAAACTCTGCTATCAACAGTTTTCCTGCCTTTATCCTTCAGTTAACTCTTGTGTACGTGTGTGAGGGCTTGGATCCTTTGTGTGTGTGATTGAATCTTTTTCAATAAAACAGATTTTACTTTACTTGGAATCTCTGACTGGTTCTTTTCTGTGTGGACATCTTAAATATTGGTGGAAGATCTTGTTAGCTTACCCCCTCTTGTAGGCCTCCTAATTGAGCTAATTCATTCCCCATTGTCACTTGGAGGTACTGGCACTGGGAGTGGACTCCTGAGTCACCCACATTTTGGAGTAACACTTCCTCTAAGTCTAATCCTTCTTTATGTATGGTACATTCAGTGTACAAGTTAAACAGATAGGGTGATAAAATGCGGCCTTGCTGACACCCTTGCCAATTGAAACCATTCTGTTTCTTCATATTATGTCCTGATGCTAGCCTCTTGTCCTGAATATAGGTTACGTACAATCAAAGGTTGTGGCATATCCATTTCTTTAAGGGCAATTCATAGCTTTTCATGATCTACTCAGTCAAAGGCTTTGCTGTAATCTAGAAAGCACAGGTTGTTTTTCTTCTGAAATACTTTGTTGCACTCTATTTTCCAATATATGTTTGCAATATGATCCCTAGTACCTCTTCCTTTCCTGAATCCAGTTGTAATCTGGCCTTTCTCACTCTGTATATAGTAAAAATCTTTGCTGTGGAATTTTGAGTGTCATTTTGCTTGCAGGATAGATTAATGCAATGGTCCTGTGGTTGCTGCAATTTCTAGTGCCCCCTTTTTTGGAGACTGGAATGTATATTGAGTATATACATTTCCAACCTGTGGTACATTCTTTTGTTTTCTGTGTTTGTTGACAGAGTTTAGTTAGAATTAGAGTAGATTCTGTCTCTATAGCTTCAAGCAACTCTATTGGTATGCCATCTGTTTCTGGTGACTTATTTTTCCCAAGTGCTCTGAGTGAACCTTCCTCTTCACTTTGTAAAATTGTAGGTTTATCTTCAAATGGTTCTTCACTGAAGGTATCTGTAATCCTTTCAATCCTTTTGTATAGTTCTTTAGTCTACTGTCTTTTTATTTTTACTTGGTCATGTAATTTTATTGTCTTTTTATTTTTACTTGGTCATGTAATGTGTTCCCTTGTTAGTCATATACTTTCCTCACTCTTGGTGTAAATTTCCCTTTAATTTCTTGGATCTTGTGGAGGAGCTCTCTTGTTTTTCCTTTTTTGTTTTCATCTTCTATTTCTCCTCATGGATTGTTATAGTAGTTCTCTCTGTCCCTGTGCACAAGTCACTGAACAGTTGCATTTAGCATTCAAATAATATTTCTTTCACCTTTTTACTTTTACTTCTTGTCCTTAATTGCTTCAAGAGTTTCACTTGTCATCCATTCAGGGTTTTGTTTCCTTTTTTTGCTGCAGGTAGTGTCTTTTTGATTTTCTCCCTGCCAATGTCCTTGGCTTCAGTCTGCCTCTAGTTCAGTTGGACTTAATAGTGTAAAATGTGTTTTTTTACTTTAGCTTTATGTTCTAGAGAAATGTTTTTCAGGTTGTATTTTGGCACAATAGTTGGTTTAGCATTCTTTACTCTAATTTTTGATATTAGCAGTTAATGGTCTGTGCTGCAATTTGCTCCTGGTCTTGTTTTTGCAGAGATAATACTGCTTTTCCACCTTCTGCTTCCAATTATGTAGTCTGTTTGATTTCTATATTGGCTATCAGGTGATGCCCATGTATACAGTGGCCTCTTAGGCTGATTGAAGAATCTGTTTGTGATGAAAAAACTGTTAGTCTTCCAAAATGCAGTCATTTGCTTTCTTGCTTAATTTCTTGATCCTAGGCCAAATTTTCCTACAATCTTTATTTTTACTCTGTTTCCTACTTTTGCATTGCAATCGCCTATAATTAATAAAACAAGGCTTGTTTTGATTTGTGGCCAGTTTCTTCCTGGATGCTAGCACAGAATCAATTTCTTCTTTTGCGTCTGTAGTTGGGGCATACATTTGGATTTTGATTATATTGATGAATTTTCCCCAAAGTCTTATTGATATGATTCAATTAGACTCTGCATTCTATCCTTCAACTTTTTTTGCTATAACTTTCTTCACGATTAATACCACCCCAGTTTTTCTTAGATTTTCTTTTCCTAAGTAAAACACTGTGTTTTACTGTGTTGTACCTTGGTGTGTTAATAGTTCCTTTTTAAAAACTATTTTTGATCTATTATTTCTTACACTTGCTATGTGATACACAACTTTAATAATGTGGCATGGGGCCAAATCCAGTTTTGACAGAGAATTATCCTATATGCTCATTGTTTTGCCTTGAACTGCCTTGTGGGCCAATCTTAGGAAAAAGGAAGGGTGTAAATAAAGATGATGAGGATGAATAGTGCTTCCTTTTGAGGTTCTCCTCAAAGGACCTTGTGGGTGTAGGCTACCAGGACCAGACCCAGGTTGAGGGATCTTGGATCTGCCTCAGTCCCTTGCAGCATGGAAATTATATAGTGGCTTACATCTGTGTGGATTTCACAGTCATGTTCTATGGATGCCCCTTAGCCAATCAGACTACAGGTGAGTTGTCTGAAACCCAGATCTAATGATACTGTAAAGTTGTGATCTTATTGTTCTCCAGTTATGTTGCATCTCTGTGTTTACCTTCCCTATGACTCCACCTACTATTTCCTGACAGTCCTGGAAAAAAAAGGAAACAGTGCAAACTGTGCTACTACAAACAGATATATATGATGTCCAAGTTCCCCGAATTATTTCTAGTAGTTTTAAATGACTCTGTCTTACATTTTTGGCTATGCTTAAAGCATTGGTTATGACCTCCATACTGTGTTATGGCTCTAGTTGATCAAAACTGTCTGTACATTTTTTTAGCATAGAACTCGTATCTGGTACGTACTTCCATGGAATTTAACAATGTTGGTGTTCTCTATTGCCGGGTGCGTAGGACTGAATGTGAGATTTCAAAGTTTTCAGTTTTGGCTCTACTTCTTTTATTCTTATCTTAATCAACTTCTACTTTAACTCTTGCAAGATACTTATTCTTATTTTGCCTGTAGATAAATGGAATATATACAAGGAGCTCTGACGGTTGGTAGCACCTTAGTAGCACATGATCTTTATCATAATCATAAATATTTTCATGGAATTCAGTGAATAAATATAGATATGAAAGCACTGGTGAGATGAGACTGACTAGAAAGAAAATTGTAAGGGTGCTCATTAGAACATGATCTCTTCAGTGTTCCATTTTTAAGCAGGTCTTCAGGACATTCTGATAATGTGCCTTAATTTATGTAGGAATTACATGAACATTTATATGTCTTGTATAAAAGTGGAGTGGGCTTTGGATTTGTATGCAATCTCTCTTTGCTGCAGTCTTCCTACACACATGTGTGAACTGACATAATAACAGTTTTCTCTTTATCTCCAAATCTCTCTTAGTCCTTTTTTTGTTTGAATTGAATGGTAGAAACCATATATGAAAAGTGAGGTCAAGAAGGTTGACATTCAAATGAAGTCCTTCCATAATGTGTAGGAAGATGTTTATCCTATGAGATCTTAAACAGGCAAAGAAGTGACAAGAATCTGGTGACTGTTAAGTGTTCTGCTAGCAATTCTAAGCTGTTTTCCTCATTACACTTTAATGTCTTTAAAGAGTGATTTCAAATGATGATATTTTGAAAACTCTTGGCCAGTTGAGGATATACTGCTTTTGTTTGGAAGCACAGGGCATACATTGGTGTGTGTATCTTACCTCCTCCAACAGACATGCTACTCATTGTTTCAGGATATGAGCAAGCAGTGGCAGAATCTTATAAGAGTCATTTATAAGCATCTGGAAATGATCAGTGTACATACATTATTGTTGGCAGGAAAACTGTATAAGCGGCTGCCTCCAGAGCATGGGGAATTATTTTGGGTTTCAAGGCATGCTGAAATCAGCAGGGGGTGTTGAAGTGATATTTGTGGTTCTCAAAGTCACAGGAAAATTATAAGGTGAAGCTCATTAGTCAGTCTGACACCATTTTTGTTTTGATTTCAATATACTGGACTGGCTGACAGTGTGAAAGTTTAATGAGGGCTAATGAGATAGGATGTGTGTGTGTGTGTGTGCATGTGCACATGTATGTTGATTAGTGTACTTTTTCCCATTTCCTTTTCTTTTACTACAGGCAAAATAAAGCAAACAGAATTTATTTGTTCTGTATTACCTTTGGTAAGGCATTTAGTGTTTGGGTGCAGGCGAGACCTCTAGGTTAATGAGTGAGGTTCCCTGTTTAAAATGTGTACAGAGATATTTTTGAACTCTTTATCCCCACCACTGACATGCACATATTAACGGACCTTCAAAGGGGGTCATCTTGAATATGGTGATCTATGCTATTAGGATGTTTGGGGAAATATTCGGTATGTATTGAAGCCAAATTCTTGTCCCCGTAGGAAGACCCTGTTCAAATTTACACATCTCATCCATCAATTGTCTATCTAAAGACAGAAATGCCTCTCAGAGGTATTGTAAAAACTCAGTAGAGAGTTTATAAAGTACTTTAAACACTGACAGTCTGTAATGAATGACTACTGCTATTTCAAAATACTGTTGTCTTGAATATCTAAGCCATGCTTCAATTTTAGTCTGCTCCTTAGTCCTTAAAGCAGAAAGCATTTTATTATTTATTTAAGACTTCCTGCTTTTCCCCTTAAAAAAAAATAAATTACTTAAACTGGCTTACAAAATATAAAAAGCATACAAACAAGAAAAATAGCAAGAAAAAAAAACAGAAGAGCATAACTAACTGCAAATAAAAATGAAGCAACTTTAGAATGAAATGCTTGTTTGAAAAAAGACTATGTATAAATTCTGCATATTTGAATTTATCTTTTGAAGGTGGCTCTGTTTTAGATAGTCCTGCTTCTTCAAGTATATACAGATACACAGTGGGCTCTTGGTATCTGCTAGGGTTTGGTTCCAGGACCCTAATGGATACTGAAATTCATGGATGCTCAAGTCCCATTAGGTACAATGGTGTAGTAAAATGGTGTCCCTTATGTAATAGGCAAAGGTTTTTCGATTTTTTTTTTTTTGAATATTTTCAAGCTGTGGTTGGTTGAGTCTATGGATACAGAATCCACAGATTTGGAAGGCCAACTGTATCTGAAAGATGGTATCTCCTATGTAAATCTACCAGTCTTGAGATCCACAGGGGAGGGCTTTCTCTCCATCCAGTACCAACACAGGCTCACTTGGTGAGGAAACAGAGAGAGACCCTTCTCAGTGGCTGCTCCCACCCTCTGGAATTCCTTTCCACAGGAGTTTAGATCAGCCCCAGCCCTGCTCTCCTTCTGCCAGCAGGAATTGACATTTCTGTTCAAGTAGACTTTTAATGTGTAACTTGCAGAAAGGCTTCTTGTGCTTTGTTTTTAACTTGTACATGATTTTAATAATTTTACACTGATTTAAATCTCTTATTTTAATGAGATATTTTGATTGTGTTTTATAATTCTTTGTTTTTAGCTGATTGTTTTTTGTGAGTTACATTGTGTCCCACTTTGGGAGAAAGGTAGTATGGAAAGGAAAGGAAATAAATTTAAGCATATTCTGGAAACCTCTTCAGCTTGATGTAGAGAAGTGTCTGGGATATAATCTGGACAGCACCAAGTTTTTTTCTCTTGTGAGTCATTTTGCCTAACTGTACCTCGTGTGGTAAACCTGTTTCTAGATAGTACCACTTCAGATGGCAGATAGTAGAAGTTACGTCATTGGAAAGTTCTTTATGTAAAACATTCTCTATATATACAAAATTAGAATTTCAGAAAGAAGGATTTCTGCTAGCATTGTCCCTGACTTGCTAGCTTTCCCCATAGAGAAGAATTGTGTCTTGAGGCATCAGCATAGTCTGAAGTGGTATAGTCCAGAAATAATTTTACCATGTTATCTGTTGTTGATATAAAAAGCTGTTCTCTTTCCTGGGACTACACAGCTGTGTTGTACTACAGTTCTCATCTCCCTAACTATCATGAATCATAGGGTTATGGTTGTTGCTGTCCAAAATCAGTATGGCAACAGATTAGGGAAGCCTGGTACAGGCTGACCCTAAGTGATGGTGCATGTTTTATCCACCACTTGAGGGTTTAATTTTCATTACTTTGAAACTATGTTTCTTCATGCCACTACATTCATTTGTTTTATTTTGCTGTTGTGGTAACAAAGAAATCAAATGTCTGCAGGGAGGATTTTTCAATCCAGATTATAAAAGAAGGAATAAACAAGCAAACAAACAAACTGACAAACAAAAAACTAAAAAGTATGGGTCCTCTGTCCTTTTAAAGCTTTAATATTTGCTTTCTTTGCACTTTAGTTCACAGTTTGTTTCTCTTTTGCTTCCCTGCCAACAGTCCCACCAGCAATTAAAGGAGGAAATATTACCACGGAGGTGTCAACATTGCTAAACAGCATAATAAAGCTGGAGTGTGAGACGAGGGGAATCCCAGCTCCTGCAATAACCTGGTATAAAGATGGACACGTCATTATTTCTAACTCGCAAGCCATTTATCTGGAAAAGGGACAATTTCTTCAGATTCCTCGTGCTCAAGCATCTGATTCTGCTAAGTATACCTGCCAGGCCACCAACGTAGCTGGGACTGCTGAAAAAGTATTCCAAGTGGATATCTATGGTAGGAAGAGATGGGCTATAATCATAAACTGTTTGCCAGGCTGTAGTTACTATTTAAAAACCCATTCACAAAGATGGATGCTGTTGTGAGCAACCTCACAGCTTCTAGGTCTGATGAAAGTGACTCTGCCTCTTCTTTGCTTAAGTCCGTTCTTTGGCATCTTGTGGCCTGATTTGGTCTCAGGCAGAAATATTATAAAACATAACTTGGGCAAGATGGAGCCTTCCCTGATCTTCCTTTGCAATTTTCTTTGCATGAAGAATCATCTGGTATTTCTTTTAAGCTGGTTTGAGGGCTTCAGGGGCTTCAGGGGCCATGCTCCAGGGTCCCAAGGGCTGCATGTGGCTACAGGCCATACTTTGTCAATCCTGTCTTACAGACACAGACACAGACACAGACACACACCAGGCCTTTTCCTCTGAAATCACCACTCCTTTTGAGTGGTTGCCCGTTACTCCCCCCTACAGTTTCTGTTAACTGCAGTGAAGATAATCATCAACATTTGTACCTTTTGCATTTCTGTTTTCCACTTTTCCTCCCTACAACTTAGTTGGCAGATGTAAATATCTGCCAGGTGAAACAAGAATCCATGCAGCCAATGGCATAGGCTGAGTCTACAAAAACATATGCCAAATAAGACTTGTCTTTAATGTACCACTGAACTCTTTGTTGTTGTTCTCCACAACCATTTTCCTGCTGGTGAGGGATTGCTTTGAGCTTCAAGAAGCATCAGTGGAAAATCATGTGGCTGCAGGTTCAGCTCCATCTCCCCACCCCTATTTTGTGTTTTAAATCTTCCCAACTTTTTTATAAATTTGAGAACAAACCACCTCTTCTACACAACTCTCCCACAATTGCCGTCTCTACGACCAGCATTGCTAATGTCTATAATAAGCAGTAAGCATTATGTATCTCTTGGCTTCACTGAATGCAAAAGCCACGAGTGGAGAACCCATTCAAAATAACGTACATATTAGACATTCTCACTTGAAAATAATTTTATTTTGCTAGTGATGAGAAGAAAGGAGAAGACCTGTCAGTTCGTCTTTGTTTTTTTCTTTTCCTTTTGTAAGCATGTTTTACCAGTGAGATGATCCTTACTATTTAAGGTTGTAGTGCTGTGTAGCCAGAAAATGGTGTTCATTGAAAAAAATGGTGTTTCCAGATGAAAGGCTTCTATTGCTACAAATTCAAATGTGTAGTTATTCCATTTTTGTTGAAAGAAAATAGGTTGAAGAAGGAGCAGAAAATATGGGAGAGTTGCAAATGGATGATGTCATCTGGACCCCTTGCAGAAATTCTGTGTGTGAGGCAAGAGAACTGTACAGTGACTGCTTTGTCTAGAAGCACCCAATGTTTAACATTAGGCATGGTTGGCCAAGAAAATTCCCAGCAGGCTGAATTAAATAGAAAGAGATCAAACTGAAAAAAAAGTTTTCCTCTGTCTCCGTTTTGTTTTTAGTTCCTCCAGTTATTGAGGGTGAGTCTGAAGCAACCCAGAACAAACAAGTGGTTGCTGGCAGTTCACTGGTACTAGACTGTAATGCAGCTGGCAACCCACCTCCTTTGCTGACCTGGCTAAAGGATGGAGTTCCTGTGAAAGCGAGTGACAACCTCCACATTGTGTCTGGTGGAAGGAAGCTGGAGATCCTGAACACTGGAGAGACTGACCAGGGACAGTATGTATGTGTGGCCACGAGCATAGCAGGAGAAAAAGAAATCAAATATGATGTGGAAATCCTAGGTGCGTGGGAAAAAACCTCCAACTTTTAAAAATTTAGCCTGTTACCCAAATTGCATTTCCACAAAAAATAGTGAGAATCATTGTTTTATACTCTATATAATTTTTCTGATCAATCTGTGTTAAGTTTGTAATAAACTATTCTTGGCATGTTGTCTCATTACTTGGGTTGGAGTGTATTTCCATAGATGCAATCCGTCTGCAGGGTTCTAGGGATACAGAAATTGATTTGCCCAGTTGACACAATTTTAAGGATCTGCTGTAAAAGCTGAAGAGCTGCAGGTCTGAGATTTAGCTGGAAAGTTAAGGTTTCAGTGGTGATAAACTGGTACTGTTCTGAAACCAGTTCTGTTCTTCAACTTGTAAATTGACTATGAACCCCAGGTGATCTTTGTTCTAGAAAGTTTGTTCTTTTCAAGAAACAGTTCAAAATAATTTTTAGAATATTCATTGGAAAGGAGTGAATGAATAAATATATTCTCTCTGTGCTGCCCCCACCTTTGCTTTCTCTGTAGTCCCGCCAAATATGGAAGGGGGAGATAACTCTTCAGACTACATTGTGATTCTCCATAGTCCTCTGGAGTTGGACTGTCCAGCAACAGGAACACCTCCGCCAACAATCACGTAAGGGACTGTAGTAAAATGTATAAAACAAACCCTTATTTTTTTCTGATGTTAAATTTAGGTGTATGTAAAAATTAAAAATAGAAACATTTGAGCACCAGACAAAAATTAAGGGAAATAGATGGAATGTCTTTCTTGTGATACTGCTACCTTTTTTCTTATGTGATCGCTAGTAGAAATGGGTAGTTCTAATGCAGTGTGACTCAATTGCCTTTTTTTTTAAAGAGGGCTAATTAGAAATCATCCTTCTCCTACTTCTCTTCTTTCTCCTCATCATTGCCAGGAGGCAAGCCTCTGATATACCCTGGGATCAGAAGGGCTCAGTTAACTCTGGATGTTTTATCTTTTGTGTAATATTTTTGTTTCTTTAGCTACAAACATATTTTCTAGATGTAGCAAAAAGATACTGTAGGTTTTTAGGCTCCACTTTCTAAAAAAGGTTTCCTTCTTCCCATTAGTTTTATCTGGAAAACTAACAGTTGAAAGGGAGGTTAGGTGTGACTACCCATCCCTTTCTCTCTGCCTCTTTTCCTCATAAGGGCTAGGTGAAATACTGTTTTATTTGTTATTATGCAGTAAGGATCTTGGGGTCTTTGGTCAAGAGCCAGTTACCTTGGGAAGGTCTCTGTGGTATGGGTACATTTCTAATATGGTATGGAGATATCACTCTGTTCTGGTGCCAAAATTCAGTCTCCATTTTCTTTGTTTCCCTCTTTTAAGTTTCTTTAAGTATCTTCTTCCTTTCTTTTTTTCTGCTACTACTTCATCATGCTTGTAATAACTTCTTGTGCTTTACCAAACAGAGATATAACTTGTTTGTTTAAGAAAGAAGAATTAATGTATGCTTATGTAAGACTCAAGTTGGTTGTATTGATGACTCATGTCCAAGTTTAGAGTAGGAAAATATTTTCTCTAGCTCAAGGTACCTAAGGTTAGAAATAGAATCTGGAGAACTTTGTGGATCAAGGTTGCAGGAACACAGATTCTTTCCATTGATATCAGCAATACCAATCTAGAGACTGTACTGCTTAGCAATTGGGGTGGTGGTGGTTATACAGTTACATTCTTGTTCCCTGCTGAGCTAATGGGAGCTAGTGACTTCCAGGTGAGAAAGGTAGCAAATCTGCTAAGGTCCAAAGTCTGGACTTTAAAGGAATACCTTGCTGAACCTTATCATAAAACTAGTTTCAGCACCTTGGAGAGTTAATTTAAAGTTTGGACTAAAACCCAAAGTGGAGTCACTAACCCAGTGACATGGGACTCACCAGCCTATACAGTATGAGAGCTGTGATTGCTGAGCATACAGAATCCATGGCACCATGGTAAACCCAGACTTTGAGGTCAGTCTCCCAGTATGTAAAAATGTTACCAGCTATATCTCCATTTTAAATGAAGATGGCATTTTAATAATCTGTTCATTTTATAGGAAGAAGGCATTTTAATAATCTGTTTTCCATTCACTAGATGGTTGAAAAATGGCCAGCCTATTGAAGGGGGAGTTGGATATAAGATCTTACTGAATGGACGCAAGCTTCTCATTTCACGGGCTGAAGTGTCAGACACTGGTCATTATCAGTGTATAGCGACAAACAAGGCGGGTGATAACAAGAAGGAATTTGCTGTAACTGTACATGGTATGTTGTTTCTCCAGGAGGTTTAATTGTGGGGAAAGGGGTGTTAAACTATATATATTTCCTTATCATATTGGTTTAATTACGTTGTGGTTTGCTTCTTGCATCAGAACAGAATTACAGAATTTTAATTACGTAGATAGGTTTTATATAGTTTATACAGTGCACATTGTTAAAATTAGCACTATTGAATTTGTCTACTACACTCCTTTCCTGTTGTGCAGTCTTTTTCAGTGCAACTTGGATCTAGAGCCAAACTCAGATACATGGGAAAGAGATATAGAGAACACAGTGCTCCCTCCCTTCCTTCTAATGTAAGGATGGGGCGTGGCCCTCTAGATATTGTTGGACAGATCAATTGATGTTGTTGGACGGATTCTGCATCAGATCTCCTCTGGTACACTGTGTCCGGTTTTGGGTGCCAAAGTTTTAAAAATATTGACAACCTGGACATTGTCCAGTGGAGGGTGACCAACATGGTAAATAGTCTAGGAACCAAGCTTTATGATGAACACTTGTGATGAGTGAATTTACTGTGAAGAAGAAAAGATGGAGTGGATATCCATTTTCATATATTTGATGGGGTGTCACATGAAAGATGAAACAAGTTTTGCCCTGCTGGTCCAGAAATGCAATTGCTTCAAATTAAAAAAAAAAAGATTAATTAAATATTAGGATGACTTTGCTGAGAGCAGGAATTGTTTGAAAGTACTGCTGACTACATCAGAAGATGGTAGACTGAAGGAGCTTTTTTCAGCTGCACTTGGATGGTCATCTGAAACAGAAGTTTGAGCTGTGGATTCCTGTTAGCAAGGGGTTAGACACTTGGGGTTCCAACTCTATAATTCTATGATGGTATGATTCTGTGATCACCTTCCATCAGAACTAGCTGGGTTAGCCAAAGGGATGCAGTTCTTTGCTATTTTCATCCTTGAAGAAAGCAATAACTAATTTTAGCAATTTCCTTCCCCCGTGAGAAAGACTTTAAAAACTGTACTTTTCTAAGACTATTCACAGTTCAGGACTTATTCTGCACAAAATTTGAATGCAGTGTTTTTGTACAGAAAACGACATTTAGTGCACAGAAAACAGCTTTTTCTGCATGGAAAGTATTATGTTGTTTCCTGTGCAGAAAATGCTTCTTTCTGTGCAACCCCTCTCTTGCCAGAAGAATAAGTCAAGAACTGCAAAAATTCTCATTGGTCCAAGTTTCTGGCCCATTTTACAGATGCCTTGTATGATATTATATTTGTGCAACTCTTGCATAAAATTCATTGTTGATTTTTGCAGTCCCTCCAACAATCAAATCAGCTGGACCTTCTGAGCGATCTGTGGTTCTCCATAAACCAGTAACACTGCAGTGCATTGCCAACGGCATACCCAGCCCATCTATCACATGGTTAAAAGACGGTCAGCCTGTAAACTCAGCTAGAGCAAATATTAGAGTAAGTACTGAAATCTGAACTAGCCAAAGTTTATCACCATTGCTGGTGTTTAGCCCCTTGACGTATTTGCCCAAACCCAACATGGCTTGTCGGTGAAAGAAACTGCCTACTTTCCATCTATAAAGTGTTGATAAAACTGTGTCAGGAATTTGGATCAAGACTTTGGTAGACAGTAGTGTCCTTGCAAGTCACCAAAATAAATAAAAAAAAAATCCTGGAATGAAGCTTACAAATTAAGTACAGTTATTCATTGTTGGTAGTTTACCCAGAATGATGAACTGAATGTTTAGTAATACAATCTGGGATTTTTGAGCCATGAGGGCCAAATCCAACTTCAGCCCCAGCTAGAGCAAGCACATGGAAAAGAATGGCATTTGTTAATCACCACTTATATCTCTCTCATTGATTTATCTCTTTTTTTTCCCTGGTCTTTTTAAAAATGAAATTCAATAACATACAATAAAATTCAATAAAATTCACAAAAATCAAAACAGAGTACAAGGAATGTTAAATTGTATAAGTGTATAAAAATCTTCTGCACATTACTACTTATATATTGAAAAAAAAGCAATCATAGTAACAAGTCCTTCCATAAATTACTATGTGTTGATGGAGGATATAGTAATTTATGGAAGGACTTGTCTTTATGTCATTTTTTTTGCGGGGTGTGTGTGTGTGTGTTCTCTTGGAAATCTCAGTGGCTGCATCCATCAGTGACTTGGCTTTTTGTTTTGTTTTGTTTTATTTTCTTCTGGAGCAGCTGGAATCTTCAGGACGCATCCTGCAGCTTGCTAAGGCCTTAATGGAAGATGCTGGCAGATATACCTGTGTAGCAACAAATGCAGCTGGTGAAGCCCAGCATCATGTCCGGCTGCACGTATACGGTAATGGCTTTCCTGACCAAACATAACTTGTTGGTTTTACTAGCTTCACTCAGATGGCTGTGCATGTCCATTTTTTCCTACTCTGTTCTTGTTTTTTGCAAACATTTTGGATTATTGTATTAGCCCCCAGTAAATGTCATCTTTTCAGTTCTTGCTACCTTTACAAGCAGTAACTTTGTAGTTAAGTTTCAGATAGGGGAAGAACAGGATTGTTTGGGTATGGCAATTCATAGCCAGTTTTTATGTGATGTTTTCTGGACTTTCACAAATGTCCTTTAAAGAGATACAGAAATGCTATTGTCTAATGAAAATGGTTGTTTAGTCTTTGGCCTTCCACATGTTTTGGACTTCACCTCTCAGAATCTTTGACCATTGGCCAAGCTGGTTGTGGTTTCTGGGAGCTGAAGTACAAAACATCTGGAGGACTAAAGTTTGAGAATGGCTAGTACATAAGATGGACATCATGGCAAGATAGGTACCATGTTTGAGTTTAATACCCTTATTGTTTGGATTGGAGCTGCTAGCTGAATTAATTTTTTTTCCACATAGTACACTTCTTACGATGACTAGATTATGTCCCACCACACACCCCTGGAATTCACGCCAAGGTTGTTTCCCTGACATGGTGGCAAAACACTTCTAAAAATCATGTGACAGATATTACCAGATATGTCAAGGCTCTGTAATCTTGTCCCATTGAAAGACTGGGTGCATTAGGGGTCTACCATCATCCAAATATTTAGGAATGTGGCCTTTTGGTTTTAAGTCAGATTCCCAGTCAGCATTGGAAATACCTCAATATTTAGTTGAATTCTGTAGTCCACTTAAGTATCACCTTCTGAACTTGTCAGATATTGAAAAGCATTAGGTCCATTACAGGTCCAGAAAGTGTTTGAGAAGTAGGTCTTGTCAGGGTCTTCTCTTGATGAAGCACAACAGTTTCTTTTGTAGGAGAATTTATCTTGAGAACTTTTGTATTTCACCATTCTCATGCTTATTATTAGCCCTGCCTTGTGTTGCCCTGATTTGTATGTTGTGGAGCGCTACAACTTTGGAAATTTTCCAGGGGAGAAAAGGGAAACCTTTGTAGTTTTCAGGGAAATCTCTGCAGTTCTCTGGGTATTCTGGACTTAGAAAAATGGTTTCATCCCATCTGTCATGTCTGGGCCTTTCCTTGGGCCAAAGTAATCTGTTTGTTTGTTTGTTTGTTTTTGAGATTTTTTTAAAGGTTTTGCTTCTGTTGGTAATGTCACACAAAATCATGCCAATCACAGAGAAAATAGCTAAGCATACAGGAAGATTGGATGGGGGTGGCTAAATCACTGAGATCTTAATATTCTGCTTCTTTCCAGAGCCCCCCAATCTGAAGGGTGCAGGAAAGATGATAAATGAGACTGTGATTGTGAACAACCCAATACAGTTGGAGTGTAAAGCATCTGGAACTCCTTTACCAGGTATAGAATTCACAGCAATTATTTCCCATAATTTAAAGGTTTAAAAATTGGAGTGTGAGAAAAGAGTTGGTGTATTCTGATAGCTGCTCTATCTTAAAAGTATTTCAGGAAACTCTGTGGGACTACTCCTATAGGATATATAACCTGCAAGCTATCTTTGTTGAATTGTGCTTATTGCAGTGAAGTTGGTTTCAATCCAGCTTCTGTTAGAAGAGAGAATGTTTTGGGGCTATCTGTGTTTAAAACCTTACAGAAGTCTTAGGGGGCAGATGTAGTTTGCCACCTGAGGCCTTGTAAAATGCAAAGTGTCTGAAAGAAAGGAGCAGAATAGACGGTGGAGGAAGCATGGTATATAGACGAATATATACAAATCTTGCATGTGCAAATTTGACTGAGGTGTTTCCACCATGTGTTTATTGGATTGCAAAGCCACTTTTTCTTAAGAGCTATTTCTTTGACTGTTAAGGATGCTCCTCAAAACTTGTTTTAACTTAGTGGATACTTAACTGTGGCAAGAAACCTTCCAAATTGAATTTGCTGATTAATGACGTTGCATTTACAGGGCTGCTTCTCACATCAGAGAACCAAATGCAGAAAAAAGTGGTTACTTTTGAAGTGGTTCTGTTGATTGCTTTGTCAGGCAAAACATTATAAACACACTCAGGATGAATGGAATCTGCTTTGGATCTTGCTCTTTGCTACCAGTCATTGGGCAATGTGTTTTATTACGATCAAATTGCAATGAATTTTCCAGCACTTTTTATCAGGCTGGTGATACAAAAAGGCAGAAGGTGGAAAAATAAACAAAATTTGGTACCATCTGGTCTGATGAAGAGGCAAGATGCTTGTTCTTGCCATCCTCAGGGTTGCATAAGTTGTAGCTGATATTGTCAGCGCAGGCTGAGGTCAAGCAGGGGCCGGGCCGGAGGCGGCCACCAGCAGCGTCCCAAACAGTCCCACAGGGGCGCTGCAGCCAGCAAGGGCCTCGAACTGAGGTTTGCCTTAACAGCAGGCGTCAACGAAAATAACAAGGGGTTGCCTCACCCCGAACACAAAATGGTTACTGCACCTTTAACGCAGGGTAGGGTCCTGGTGGAGCCGGGCAGCGGTACACAGACACGGGCTGGACTGGAACAAGGCACGGGCGACAGACGCACGGGAAGCCGACGGTTGTTGCTCCGTGCCTTCCCCAGCCCCGCGCCTGCCTAAAAAGGCCTGCGGGCCGGGCCGCGGCCAATCCGCGCTGAGCACGTGGCCAGGCTCGCAGCTGTGTTACAGCTGGGAGCTCCCTGCCCCCAGGTGTTTCTCCTGCAGCCGCCGGAAGCGGCGGCTGGCCTCCTTGAGCCGCCGACGCTGCTGGAACGTTGGCGGCGGCAGCGGCGCGGCGGCCTCAGCCTCTTCCGCGGCAGCCTCGCGAGTAGGCGGTGCCCCGGGATCGGGCCCGGGGCCCGCCTCCTCCCGTGAGTCCTCGTCCGCCACGCCCCACGGCCCGGGAGCTGGCCCAGCGGCCTCCACAGTGCCGGGCCGGTCCGCGGCGGCGGCCTCCGCCGCACCAGGCCGATCTGCGGCGGTGGCGGCGGCCTCCGCCACCCCAGGGAGACCCTCGCCGGGATCGGCGTCAGCCGCAGCGTCCCGGCGATCCCCCCCGGTGGCGGAGCCATCTGCGGCGACCGCACGGCCCCCGCCGTCGGCTGCGACCTCCGACGGGCCCGGCCCCGCCTCCTCCTCCTCGGAGGTAACGACGGCATTGGCCTCCGCAGCGCCTGCTGGCGCGGCAATGCCCGAGGCCCTGACAGATATCCTGAAAGGTACACTAAACAATATAGTATGATCAATCTGAACTGTCATATGCATAGCATTCCACAACATGTGTGTGAGAGGATAACCAGATGGCCCAATGAAGAGAGCAAAGTAATGGCTCTCAGACAATGTTTGAGTAGGCAACTTGGTGGCAGTGGTGGCTGGTGACTTTTATGTCGGCGGCAGTGGTGGAGGAGTGAATTTCTCCTAGTATTCGTCTTGACTTTGAAGACATTATTTAAAGTGCTGAACCTTATCCCCGAAATAAGTTCAGCACCTTGGCTAGCTTCATTCTGATGAAAATCCAAAGGAGATTCACCAATCTAACATGGAAGGCACTTCTGGGTGAGCAGTTTGTCTCTTATTGCTGAGCTTGTTTGAAAATCATAAGTATGAAGGAATTCCTTTTACCTTTATCCAAGCCCCCCCCCACTATTGTGGAGTGAGATGAAAATGTATTTTGACCTCTCTCTTCTCTTCACATGCTGTCCATTGCATGATTCAGATCCCTGCAGAGTCGCTGTTTTGCTTCGGGGCAGGTATTAACAGATGTGACATTAGTTGACAAAGCTACTTGAGTTTTTGCTTTCAGATGAATGCAGAAACAATTGATTTTATGTTCTCAGCGCAGCTTTATACCTGTGCTCTCTTGTTTTGCTTTGCAGTTATCACATGGTACAAAGATAACCGGCCTCTTACTCTTACTGCCAGCATCACTTTCTTGAACAGAGGACAAGTTCTACAGATAGATGATGCCCAGATCTCTGACACTGGCCTTTACAAATGTTTGGTATCAAATGCTGCAGGCATAGCTGAACTGTTCTACAGTCTTCAGGTTCATGGTAAATACTGCTTCTCCTAAAACAGAGACAGCTTTGAAGGGAGTGGAGACAGACCACTGCATTTCATCTGCACTTTTCAAGGTTTATTGCATGCATTTAATATCTTCCAGAGACTCACTAAAACCAGTTTTCTACAGAGGGTTGTAGGAAAAAAAAAAAAGCAGAAGGTTTAGTTTTGTAGCAATGATGTAACTCAGAGTGAGAAAACCCTAAATTCTGAAGTGTTTGCCTGACAGAACTGTGCAATGGAGCAAAGTCTGGAAGATAGATCTCAGTGTTGCTGTTTCAGCAGACTGAGGTGGTTATTTCATAGATGTTTGTCTTTAAATCAAGAAGTCTTCAAATTATTTTAGACCCAAAGCATATCTTTAGTCTCAGTGAACAACACTGATACAAAATGTTGCCCTTTTTTTTTTTTTTTGCCTTTTTGGCTCAGTTCAGACATAACAACAAACTGTGGTTTGTCATTAGATACATGAGCTGCAACAAACTTCAGGCTTCTGTACATTCCTTCCTTTTGCTCTTTTGTACAGAAGGTCAGTACATATATATTTATGTTCAACTTCTTGGTTTTGTTGCCAGAAGCATGTTCCTCTTTGTATGTTGGTGAAGACATTAATCTTACAGTCTGATTTTCTCTTGATTTTCTCTAGCTTTTTACCCATATTGATAGGCTTCTTTCTTAAATTTTGTTTATAAATTTACAGCCATATCAGAATTGGTTACTTTATAGTACAACAATACTTCTGTATTTTACATTTGCATATGTTATGACAACTGAACTAGAATGGTGCCATTTTTGGCCTGTAATGGCAAAAGCTGTGGTTCACTAGTCTTTAGTGTGATGTAATAGGAATTTTGCCCGTTACATAATAGTGTGTTCTCTCTCAGTCTTTGCCATTGGAGGGGAGAGGAAAGGTCACAGGGCCGTGTGACCCTTCTTTCTGCTATGTGTGCAGATGCTGAGGAGTCAGCCACAAGAAGGAAACATGGAAGAGGGAACAGAGGGGAGAGCGGGAAGAAGTGAAACATGAGCTGTGCTAGAGACTCAGTTTAGTTGGGATTTTAGAAAAAGATTGCAGAAAGTTATCTTGCTTTTTCTTGTTTTCCTCCTGAAAAGGGACTTAAAAATGAAGGTTGTATGACGATTATGATTATTCTGCCCAGAAACATTAAAATGGTGCATTGGGGTGAACATGGAGAAATGGGCTGCTTTATCAGGCTGGCTGGTCTAAACATCTGTGTAGGGTGTAGAGTGTGCATTCAGACTGGTTGGGTTGATGTGTGAGGTGGTTTAAAAGAGGGTTGTTTCTCTGTGTAACTGGTGTAGAATTTAGAGCTTTTGTTTGTGGAAGAGAGAAGTGGGGAAAAAGGGGGACTTCATGAGAGACTTCATGGACTTGGCAGCCACATGATTTGCCATGCGTATATGAGGGTGAGAAAGACAAAACAAGTAGTTTGCACAAAATTATGATACTCAGGGAAGTGATGGTGGATGGGGAACAGAAAGCATTTTCCTGTGTTTCTCTTTGGCATAATAGTAACAGTAATGGTAATAGTATTAGCAAGTAAACCAGGAAGGTACTTTGTGGGCTATAGTAATACTAACAAATAATTATCAGTGGTCTGATCAGTAAAAAGTAATGAACTGTTGGATGTTCCATTGGGTCTTGGAGAAACATGCCATCTACTACTGAAAGCTGATGTGCTAGTTTCTAAAGGCTATTCCCCCACTGAGCTAAACATAAACTGTGTGCATTTGCTTCTGATATTAATTGTCCAATGATGAATTTGAGCAGTATATTTTTTTGGAAGTTGCTGATGGTGCAAGACACAGCCAAAAGCAGTTCAGATAGCCATTAATTGCTAGGAAATGGTTTGTTCCAAGGATATTATCTGCTGTTCTAAGCCTGAAATGGGGGAAAAAAATGGAAGGGTGGGAAAGCAAAGTTTAATCCTGAAATATTTTGATAGATTGTACAATTTAAAAAGAAAATTGGAAAAGAATTTTTAGTGAGTAATATACAAAACTAACAAATCTCTGTCGCTGGAGCCAGCTTTGTGTATGGTATGTCTGATTGAGAACAGCCATTTTCTCTCCCTTGCAATAATGTTCCTGGGAGGATGCTACAAAGTGATGTAGCATTGTGATGCAGAAAGATCCTGAAGAGGAGTGCTACTGTTGTTTGCTGTAATATACGTAGGTAGGTAGTAGGTAGGCAGTTATTTATTTATTTATTTATTTATTTATTTATTTATTTATTTATTGCAGAGCTTTCCAGACTTTTCCTGTTGGTGACACCCTTTTTTAGACATGCATCATTTCACGACACAGTAATTCAGTTTTCTTAGTAAACCGGAGGTTAAACTAACTCCTTACAAGGGATACAGACACATAACGTAAATTATAATAATATAATATTAAGGGGGAGAACTTATCTCATGGAAACCTTTCATATACTCTTAAAATATATGATTTATAAATAAGAACATACATTTCCAAGATGGAAGGTGACACACCTACACACTTCAGATGACACATTAACATGTTGCGGCACACCATTTGGAAAACCCTGATTTATTGTATTTGTAGGCTGCCCTTCTCCTGGAATTGGGACCCAAGGTGGCTTCTAACAACAAATACACATTAAAACACATTAAAAATGTTAAACATATTAGATACATTAAAAACATTTAAAACAGTTAAAAGACATTAAAATGATATAAAATCATAAAAGCAATTAAAAGGATTTCCAAAATAGTAAAGAAATAACAACAAAAAAGAAAGAAATAGAGAGAGAGAGAATCTTCTGTGATAATTTTCTCACTTTCAAAATATTTTCCAACCTTTCTTTCAAAAATGTTGATAGTATTTTTGGACTGTCATAACCAGAGAAAGGTCAGAAGGTATTTTCAACAGGATTTGGGCTGTCTCTGATTTCCAAAGGATTTGTTAAGGAGTTGCGTTAATCTATTTTAAAATCTTTTGTTTGTTTGTGGATTTAATGCTTTAAAGGGTCCCTGCTGGACTGAGAGGGGATAAATAAATACTGTAAATAAATAAATACACATATATACATGTGATTCAAGTCTGTGTGTGTGTAGCAGTATCAACAAGGGCTATGCATCTTTTCTGAACATTTAATATTCTTCCCATTTCTTTCACTTTTCAGTTTCACCCTCCATTTCTGGAAACAATGAAATGGCCACTGTTGTGGTTAATAATCCAGTAAGGTTGGAATGTGAAGCCCGTGGAATCCCTGTTCCCATTCTGACATGGCTGAAAGATGGCAGCCCTGTTTCTAGTTTTTCCAATGGACTCCAGGTACTTGGATACTAATGTATATGTGTATCTGCATCTCCCGTACCTATTTAAACCACTTTGAATAGGAGTGGAAATCACACAGGCTTCTAAATATTGTTACGCTGCAAGTTTGAACAATCCTAGCCAGCATATGTAATGGAAAGGAGTGCTGATAATTGCAGTAAAGCTATATCTGGAGCACAACATGATTCCCACTCCTGTGATATTGGAATGTATGTACAGTCAGCCCTCCGCATTTGTGGGTTTCACTTTTGTGGATTTGATTATTCACGGATTATTTGCTGTCACATCTCTGCTGCCTCCTTATGCCATTTTTGACAGAAACTGCAAGGCTCGGAGACTGAGAAACTGTGAACAAGGGTAGTAAGTCCTAAAAATGGTGTGAGGCATTAGTGGAGGTGGCAGTCAGCCCCACCAGCCCCCCACTTCTGCCTTGTGAAGGAACCCTGATGCCTCAAAGGAATCCGTGGTGGGTTGAATATGGTGATCATACTTCTTTTGTGTGTTAAATATGGTTTGGGGGGGGGACTAGAGTTAGAGTTATTCACATTTTTTTCACTTTCATGGGAGTTTTGTGCCCCTAACCCTAATGAATGTGGAGGGATGACTGTATTCGGCTTTTGTATAATCAAATAGCTTCCCTAGATCCTGCCCTCAAAATGGGCATGGTAGTTTATGAATGTTACTTGGTATGGCTTGTTTGTAGCATTTTCTGTTTTTCTGCAGTTTCAATAAATAATAATAGTAAGCAATCTTTTTAGCTTATGAGTGGAATTATTATGATCACAACATACTGCATCAGAAGACTAATGTGACTGTGTGATTAATGCAAGTTAATATATGATTATGCTTCTCAATTGCGTGATTCCCCAGATTGCCTGATACATGCCATTTATAACAACTTCAGCCCCTTTTCAGATTCTTTCAGGAGGTCGCATTCTGGCACTGACAAGCGCACAGATCAGTGACACAGGAAGATACACGTGTGTTGCAGTAAATGCAGCAGGGGAGAAACAAAGAGATATTGATCTCAGAGTTCATGGTGAGGACCCCTGACCGCTTCCTTCATTGTGCACCCTGAAAGAAATACCAGTGGCTGAAATGACTGGTAGATGAATTTGAGATTCTGAGATTCCCAAAAGTGATTCCTATGGTGCCTTGCCTACACCCAGTAAATTATTGAACTTCTTTCAGGACTATTGTATGCCAGGGCTTGGTGTTCTAACATTTCTCATCAGATTCACAGACAAAGAGGAAAGTATGAATGCACACAATGCCCTTGTGTCATCATATTCATGTTATATATGGAATGTACAGTTTGTCCAAGAGGCATAGGTTTTTCTTCTGTGTTTCCCCTCTAGATTTTTTATGCTTAATTTGGATACCATTCACACTTTCAGAAAGCAGGTACAGGTGTCGGACAACTGCCAGGATGGGGGCATAATATAGTTCTTTGTCCATTTGAGTTTGACAGCTCTGCAGTAAGGAATCAGATTTAAGTGTCTTGTGCTTCCTGAACACATGGAATAGTCACACATGAACATCACCTTTCCCCAGAGTGATACAATACAGATTTGCATGTGTTTCGTACATACTTACTGATATCACAGACGGTGTGTTGGGCATGTGATTGCGGAGATTGGGTACAAAAAGGAAGGCTTGCTTGGCAAAGCTTGGGACACACACATGCACACGAGGCATAAATGCCCTACAGGTACCAGGCCCCATCTGATTTTGGAAGTTAAGTAGGGACAGCCCTGGTTAGTACTTGGATGGGAGACTGCCAACAAATACAAGTGCTGTAGGCTATATTTCAGAGGAAGGAACTGGCAAAACCACCTCTGAGTATTATTTACCTAAGAAAACACTATGAAATTCATGAAGTTGCCATAAGTCAAAGGGCACACACACACACACACACACACACACACACATATGCACAAGAGTATATTAAAGTGAAAGAATCATTGCCTGTGCAATGGGGAAGTAAGATAAGCATGGAGGATTCTGAACAGTTACTGTATTTCTTATCTACAGAGGGTGAATTTTTTTTCCAAATTATTTGTAAACTGTACACTCAGTTGCACTGTTGAATGCTTCCTGTGGTAAGAAAAAAAAGTGGTGTTGATTATTTTTTCGAATAACAGTGTTGATATAAACTATTTTGCAAAACTGAGCTGTTTTTGTCTTCAACTTCCTAATTACCAAAATATTTGTCTTAGAGAAATAATGCATGCTACAAAAGCAGCTCATTCTTGCTGCCTGCTGTTTCTGCCTTCTGTGTTTATTTAAATTGATATAATCTGTTCACCATTAACAGAATGTACAGCTAAATTCAGAAGTTAGTATCTGTATATGAATATCTGAAGAGCGATACCAGTAAATTAGGGGGTAACTTTAAAAGGCTAAGATGTAGCAAGATTGGGATGAGGATGATTGGAAGCCTAACTTCAAATTAAATGGTTAATGTGATTTGAAGTCTGTATGAAGATCAAATTTGTCTATTAAGTAGCAAAAGATTTAGACTGTAGTACAGGTTGATTGATGAGAGAGCTACTTCTGTGTGACTGAATTCTGTACCACTCTGGTGATATCTGAAGGAAAGGACCACATTAGTCTGCTGAATAATATTCCCTCTTACATGAAGGGTGCTCCTCTCTGTAAGAAAGGCAATCCTGATATGGACAAGAAACATGCAAATTCAGGAAACAGATCAATAATAACTATTTTGAAAGTGAAGTTTGAAGGCTGTTATTATGAGCTTTTTTAAAGAAGAGGAAAAAAAGGCAAAGAATGTTTGACATTAGAAGGCCAGCAGGCTCTTAGTATAAATGAGTAAAGGAGCACTGAGCCAAAAAAACAAAACAAAACTACAACACCCCCGCTCCAAAACCCAACCACCTTCCCCAAATAAGCAGTATAACTCAATGATTCGTGAAAGTGATTGGGTACTAGAACACCTGAATTTAAATCACTGTTCACCAGTGGCTGTACTGGAATATTCTTGATTAAATCATTTTGTTTTGATTCCATCTATTAAGTGAAACATTCATCACTAGGATGTACGAGGTGTGGGATATGGCTATGGCATTACCATTTTTTTATTTTAAAAGTAGATTTTTTGACAGCCTAAGGGACTTTCCTATGTGTGAGTCTGTCTTGCAACCAGAATGTGGAAATTGGATATAAAACAATGCATATACTCATTAAGGGAGTGTTCAGTCAAGTATGGAAAGTATGGAAAAGTTAATTTTCTAGAGTGGTGATGACCATGCTGACTGGGAGACTCAGGGAGTTGCAGTCCAGAAATTAAGTTTTCTAAGTTGTGTTTTTAAGTTATCATTATTGTAACAGTGCCTCTTGTGCTGAATCTACCAATGTAGTTATCAACTGGCATGGTAATGCTTAGTATCATTCAAATGCAAAACACCTTGATGTAATAAATAAATTGCAAGGCGGACGTATTTATTTGACAAGTTCAGTGGATTATCGAGATGTTCAGACAGAGTTTGTTTTCTGAATAAACACAAGTGTGGGAAAGATCCACAAAATCATCTTTGGCCATCTGAAATTTTCAAACTTTTCTTCATTCAGTTCCACCTAACATTATGGGAGAGGAACAAAATGTCTCCTTGGTTATGGGAGAGGACTTAGAGCTGCATTGCCAGAGCAATGCCATTCCACCGCCTACCTTGGAATGGCTGAAGGATGGTCGGCCACTGCTGAAGAAACCTGGCCACAGCATTACTGAAGATGGAAGTGTATTGAAGGTAAGTTTTAAAATATCCAAGTTTTACTATCCTGTGTCATCTTCATCCTTATATTTGCTAATCGTGCAAGGGTCACCCAGTTTTAATGTCCATCATTTAAATTCAATCCTGTATCACTAGAACATCTTTCTTTAAGGCTTACCTTACTCCAGGTTCATTATTCCAGATTCTGCAGCTACCCGACCAACCTCTCAGCAGTACCATGTGGTATCTGCTTCTGAATAGAGTTCTTCTGGTTGGTCTCTATCAGTGAAGTGGAAAAGTGAAAGCTCTAGTGCCCTTTAAGAGTACCCCAATAGCTTGGCAGTGGCTTATCAAGTTACAGAGCCAACATGACTGGATGCTGCAGCTGAGTAATTTCACCAGGCAGTCCAGGCTAACATTATGGGTCCTGCCCAAAGAATCAGGTTCAACCCTTGAAGTTGTGAGAATATTTAAAGGGCACTCTTATGACTGTTGGAGGATAAAGGCAATGTGATTTCAAAGCTTAATCCCGTAGCCACTATGCTGTTCCAGTTTTGATTTGGTCAAAACTTGTTGGCATACTTGATCAGAATAACTTTTATCTAGCTGTTGAACTATATCCCATCAGGCCAATAGCATCACAATCCTTTAAATAAGTTTCTCTATTCAGTAGTTACTCATTGCCTTTAAGGATTATCGAAGTTGCAAGGTCAGCAAGGCCATGTGCCATACTGTGTGGCACACATGACTGATAAAGATATCTGTTTCTTTGTTGCTAGATCAAAGATGCACAAGCCCAAGATACTGGGCGCTACACATGCAAAGCAACAAATGTGGCTGGGAAAATGGAAAAGAACTACAATGTCAATGTATGGGGTAAGATTTGTAACTGTAAAGAATGAACCCTATGTATCAATGAAACAGGAGTTACTAGAACTCCTGGCTGCATGAATATGGAAGAAATGTAAGAAATCTCTGTTGCCACAGTTGTGTTGAGTTCAATGGATGTCTAACAGATCTGGTAACTTCTTCCAAATTCAAAGAATCAGTACACTTTTTTTTTTAAAAAAATGTTTATTTCTGACCAGGCCTCCTGGATATGGAGCCAAAACTCAAAAGTATGATGAATTCCTGCTTCTGCTTCTGATGCAAAAGTGGGCCTGGGTAATTCTCTCTGAATGATGTGGACAAGTGAAAACCATGACCTAATGCTGCTCTCCATAAATTAAAGAAAATTTTAGTACCCTGAAGATTTCAGTACCTAGCATACTGGTAGTGGCATCTTGTGGTTTCTGTCCAGTTACCTTTTGTGGGAACTGGAACTGTGAATAGATAGAGTTTGCTAATGGGCAAGCACAGAAGGTTAGTAAAAACATCAGCTTTCTATTGTCGTCTGTCACGGGATCCATATGTAGAAATATTTGTATAAGTTGGCTTGGTTCATATGAATGAGCAATTGCTTTCTCTTTTACTTTCTGATGGCAAAAGGATACAGTGCAAGGAGATCAGCATAGGACATTTCCGCACTGGGCAAGGGAATTGCCCCATGACGCTACTCACCAGACTTTTCGGCTCACCGGTCCGGTCCACGCTTCTCTGGAGCAGTCTGTGGCTGCCGCTCTGCACTGCTCTGGGGACGAAAATGGCGGCTTCCGGTTGGTTGAGGGTCTCAACCGACCACTGAAGCTCGCCAGCCTAAAGCCCACCCCCAGCAGATTGCAGGCTCGCACCAGTGTGAGCCTGTGAATCTGCATATGGGAGCAGGCTCGCAGTGGTGCGCTCCGTGCTTTTGAAAGACCTGTTTTTAGCGGTCTTTCAAAAGCATGCTGGACGACCATTTGGGGTCATTCGAGAGCAGGCCGGACTGCGGATCTACATTCAGTAGGTCTGAACCAATCCGGTCCCAGGTGCAGACGTCCTCCCTGGAGGACACTCTGCCCCGTTTAAAAAGCCCTGTATGGGAATGGCCATAGTTAAGAATGTACTGAAAGAATTTTCTATACTGATGAATGGTACACTAATTCAGATTTGCAATTATATCTATCCACAAATACATCCTACATTCTGGAGCCAAACATAAACAAAGTTTAGTAACCAGCTGTGTTCATTTTAGTGGAATGATAGGCTAAGAATGATAGACATTCTCCCTGTATTCTCTTTTCCATTACTGTGCAGAGGTTTTATAGTACACTGCCCAACAATGAAAATATTCTTCTCCTGCACTTTACCTTTTTTTTTTTAATAAAATGAATATGCAGCCTAGAAATGCAATATTTTACTTCTCTTATCCTTGTTTTGGCTTGCATCTAGATCAGAAATGATGAGCTTTGGTCCTCCAGACGTTTTGGATTAACTCCTAGAAGGCCCAAGAAGAATAGACAATAGTACAGCATTATGGGAGTTGGAGCCCAAAATGTCTGGATGTCCAGAGGTTCCTCAACCCTAATCATGTTGCTGTTTTGTGCCTCGAAGTTGACTTCAAATTATGCTGTCCCAACATAGGAGTTTCATGGCAAGATTTAGTCTTGAGATGATGATTTAGATGAAGTTTGCCATTGTCTCTGTCTAAGGCTGAGAAAGTGTGCCTTGCCCAAGGTCACCCAGAATATTTTCATGAGTGAGTGAGGATTCAGACTCTGATCTCCCAGAGTCCTAGTCCAACATCCACACCATTACATCATACTAGTTCTCTAACCCTAATCTAGATCTTCTTTAAAGCATTTTGAATTAATAGGTTTGTTCTCACAGTTTGTGTGGAGACCATGAATTTGCCTGTGAAAGTAATCTGTGCCTGACTATTTAGAAATATATTATTTATTTTCATGCTGGGGCCAGAAGCAATGTTGGACAGCCTTTTGTGTTGCAAATCCAGGAAATCTGTCTGTCTGATTTAATATCAGTCCATTCCCCAGAGCAATTTCTAGTTTCAGAAGCTGGCAGTATTTAGCCACGTGTGTTAAAGGCTTTGTTTCTTGGAGAGTTTAGTAAGCTTACTGATTTGAAGCAGAAAAAAGTTGAAATAAAAGATTGAAGCTGGGATAATGCAGTGTAAAGTCTAACTGCTGCCAACTCTAACATTTAAATATTTTCTTTTGTTTAAAATGTAGAATCAGTCAAAGTGGGTCAAATGGAAATGTTTTGCTCCACTTTGCACATTGTTGAAATATTTTGCATAAACTAAAATATTTATTTCTCTGTGTTGTTGACCACATTTAAACTGTGAGAAATTCAGTCCTTGATATAAAACTCTGTGAAGGATTCAATTCAGATTTTATGTTACTAGATTGTTTGCTAATGTTAATTTATTTTCTTACTCCATTATTTGATGAGTTGCAGACTATTAGTTGTTTTTGGTACTTACCTATTTTAGTGCCTCCAAGTATTTACAGTTCAGATGTGGTTACTCAGCTGAATGTCATTGAAGGAAACCTCATTAGTATGATATGTGAGTCCAGTGGAATCCCATCCCCAGCCCTCAGCTGGAAAAAGAATGGTAAGTGCCTTCTCATTGTGATGGTTGTCCCATGAAACATCACCATCATCATTATTGTTATTACAATATTTATACCTTTTGCCTATATCCAAGATCTCAGGGCAGCTTACAAATAGCATTAAAACAGATTAAATGGTTTAAAACAATAAAATAATTAAATAAAGTAAAACATACTAAACAGATTTAAAAGATTCAAAAGTTTTTCAAGCTATGTGCAACCTGCTTTCCCCATGGATTTGTAAAAAACAGAGCCAAACAAAAGACCAAACAACCTCTTCTCTGGCCTCCTTAACAGAAATATGGTTGCTGTAACTTAGTACCCACTTTGAACACTGGATTATTAAATAGCCCTTGCTTTAACAGAAAGTGCTTTGAAATGTTTTTATTTAAGCTCACTTGGGCAGGAACTTGAAATGACAGAAGCAAAGGAGGCAGTAACATAATGTAGAAGTCTACTGGGGTGGACAAGTGCGATGGGTCTAAGGACCATTTTCTCTCCTGGTCGATATGCCAGGCATATTGAAAAGTGAAACCAAACCAGAAGTCCACTTATGGTTTTGATTTTTTTTTTTTAATATTAAACCGTGCAGAAAGGTCCTGCAACCCATGTAAATGTGATTTTCCTCTCCTGGAGGTTTCCAGGAAAGCTGGTTCGATCCCCCACAACTTCTTTGACCAGAAAAAGAAAGGTCTGGGGAATCTAATGGGGTTGAGGGCTGAAAATACAGCCTTGGCATCAGCATGCATCCCAAAGACTGCACTTTGCCCAGCCTGATGTACACCTTTAAATATGATTGGACAACTGCACTTTCTCCACCTAATCTCTTTTCTTTGCTTTTTTCCTGTCCTTGCAGAAAGAATGCTCTATTGTAAAAAACAACAACCATCATCCTTTCTAGGTGTCTTTATTTTTTAACTGCAAGGGGAGCTAGATAGAAAGTATATGTACCTTTCAAATGCACAATAAAATGCACAAGAATACCATCATTTAGTTATAATGTTGATGATATTTGCAACCACAAATACCTATATTCAACCTTGGCCCTTTCCACACGAGGAAAAAAAACGGCTTAGGGCGACTCATCTGGAGGTCGTCCACACCGTGGAGCGCGCTAGAGCGGTTTGAATAGTGGAGGTTCCACACCTCAAACCGCGCTAGCGCGGCCGCAAGGGGTGGCGCGGCGCGTTTTTAAAAACCACATTTTATGAGGTTTTTACGAAACGCGAGCGCGCTAACCCATTGCAGCGCCCCATGTGAAAGTGCAGGGACACGCTAGCGCGTCCCTGCAGAGCTGCCCAGGGGCGGGCTTCCAGCTGGCGCGCTGCCCTGATTGGTGGAGCGCCGCCGGAAGTCGCCGGCCGCCATTTTGGGCGCCACCGAACACCGCTGAAACTCGCCAGCATGTGGAGCAGCAAACGCGCGCTCCCCGCAGGGACGGAGCAACCCGTTTTAAGGTAAGATCCGTCCCTGCGTGCGCTGCCCCGCTCCCCCATGCCCCGTGTGGAAAGGGCCCTTGTTAGACACAGTGCAGTGGGAACATGCTCTTGTAGTTTGCTGGTCTGTATTGAATTTGCCTGGCCCAGAGAATATGACTGGGACAGAGTGTAAAAATTCAGATGATCACATTTTGATTTATTAATTTGAAATACAAGTGAGCCTCCCTGTACAGAGGCACATTTGTTTTCTTTTCACATGAGCAGGTAAACAAGCTAAATAAACCACAGGTGAAGCATAGCTTCAGACAGCTTTGCAATTGATCATAATTTTCCAGTGATGCTATGATTAAAGCATGGATTAAAGTTGTCACCCACTTCAAGGGTTGTTAGAAGCCACTAACTGCCACTCCCAATGTGGATGTAATGGGAAGCTGTGGTTAACTGCAATCCCTTGATTTATTTCCCAGTCACCCAAAAGAAAAAGTAAAGCTGTTGTGTTCAGGTGCATGCAGGTCATTCATAACTCATGTTACTAAACTGAGATTTCATTGTCCAGTTGCGGCCAATCAGTTTCAAAGAATACTGAAGAGTATACAACATACACTTTGTAGTATTGCTTTTTAAACAAATATCTGAGAGAGTGTTTTTCTTGCAGGTTCTCCGATTCTGGTTGACCCTACAGGTAGGGTCCGGGTCTTATCTGGAGGAAGGCAGTTGCAGATTTCTATTGCCGAAAAATCAGATACAGCCTCCTATGTTTGTATGGCTTCAAATGTAGCTGGAATAGCAAAGAAAGAATATAATTTGATAGTATATGGTAGGTCACCATATAAATTTGCCTGTTGTGTACCTTGGTTGGGAAAGAACGGCTGTGTCACACTCTGAGAAACAAATAGTGCTTTCAATCAAAGAATGAGAACGGTTTTTTAAAAAAGTAATATCAGTCACTTCCCCTGAAATAGGACCAAAAAGGTATTTATCAGAAATAGCAGTTTGTTTTATTGATAGATATAAGAAGCCTTTTAAAACTTTGGACAAACTGAACATGTGATAACAGATCTGTGACTGGATCCTCCAATATCTTCTTTGTTAAAAGAAGGTGCATAGCTTGGGCTTCAAAGGGAGGTTCCCCCCCCCGCATGCTCAATATCTACTGATAAACAGCCTTTTCCAGTGAAATGTTTTTAGCCTTGGAATTGAGGATATTGTTGTGGTTGTGTTGTTGTTATTTCTGACTTATTGTGACCCTAAGGCAAGCCTGTCACAGGGTTTTTTTGGCCAAGATTTACTCAGAGGGGGTTTGCTTTTTTGTTCCTCTGAGCTGAGAGAATGTGACTTGCCCAAGGTCACCCAGTGGGTTTCCATTGCTGAACTGGGATTTGAACTCCAGTCTTCAAAGTAAAAGTCAGAGCACTACACCATGCTGGCTTTCTGAAGGAGGACCTAACGGGCATGATATAAGTGTGCTTTTACCTGTTCAGATATTAGAGGAGGAATTGGCATGGAAAAAAAAAAAGGTAAACTCCCCACCAGTGCCACAGTTCTGACTCAGCTCTCCTCCCTCTCTAACTAATAATGTATTTTTCAAGGAAAAAAAAATCAAGAGGTCTTGTAATGGATTTCCCACATCACATTTAGTTTGGCTTCCAGAAGCTGAGCCCTTGATGCTAACATTTGGAATGTTTTGTTTCTCTTAATAGTTCATCCAACTATATTAGACAGTGGGAGCCAACAATCAGATGTAACGGTGACCCATGGGGATGATATTTCCTTAGAATGCAAGGCAGAAGGTATTCCAAAGCCAGCTGTCACCTGGATGAAGGATGGCCGCCCATTAGTCAATGGGAGGAGTGCCGAAATACTGAATGAAGGACACCGTCTTCAACTTAAAAACGTTCAAGTGTCAGACACAGGCCGTTATGTATGCATTGCTGTCAATGTGGCAGGACTAGCTGACAGGAAATATGACTTAAGCGTTCATGGTAAGCAGAGGGAATATGTGCTACAGAACAGTTGTAGAAAGGTGGATGTTTGATGTCAAAGTTGCTATTCTGTAGAGTGTGAAGTAGCTCCATTCCATGGCGCAGCTCTTAAGTGGAAGTAAAGAAAGCTACTTAATGAATGTTTTTATGGATTTGTGCTAGCATGAGAAAGGCATGACCTAATAAGGAAGAGTTGTGTGGTTCTTAAAGCAAAATAGGAAACCTACCATGGGATACTTTTGTTTCTCTGTAGTTTCTATCCCCTTTGGCTGTGTGATCATTCATATTCTTCTGTTACATTAGGACAAGAAGAATGTCCTAATCCATTCAGAATAAAAACTTCCTTTACAAAGATATGAAATGCAGATCTGGCCCTGACACAAAAGTATGTGTATTCCTAGCAAAAAAATGTGAATCATGAACTACTAGAACATAGCCATAGTTATTCAGCTCCCCAGAAGGCAGTTGGACCACCATATTGGTTTTAAAAAATAATGGGAACAGTAAAGTAACACAGTAACATTTGGAATAAGTTAGGCTAACATATTACTAGCTTTGGAAGATATTCAGAGTTGTTATCAAACAAATGAAGGAAGGAAATATCTGTTTCACCAGCCTCCTGCCCCTAAGTCCAGGAGACTGATAAATGGGTTGGTGCAGTCAAGTCCAAGATGTCTCTTCTCCTACAAACAATGGCTAAAACAATGTACATGGTTCTTAATTAGCATTAAATATAAGAGGAGATTAATTATTTCCAGACATTTGGGGACATGTGGCTGTTGTCAGTCAGACCTCACTGGCCAGAAATAGGAATTTATTTTATTTTATATTAGAGAAGGCATATATGGAATTATTATTTTTTTTAGAAAAAGGAAAAAATACTTAATACAAGGTCTTCATATATGTAATGCTCTCAATCATTTCTACAAAAAATATTTAAGAGGAAAACGTTTATGTTAGACTATCTACAATATCACATCATACAATTCCTGGCCTTGGTTCCCTTTTTTCAGTTCTTTTGATGGAAATGAGTGATGGAAATGAGTGTATTAACATGAAGGATACTATGGGAAAGAAAATATTTTTCTGTTTTAATTATGTTGATATTTCCTTGTGTTTTTATTGGCTTTTCCCCTCCTACTTTTCGAACTAGCAAAACCAAAGAGATTCTGTATGGCTCAGGTATTCTGTACAGTTTAGGACAGTGATTCCTAAACTTTGGTCCTTCAGGTGTTTTGGACTTCAGCTCCCAGAAGCCCAAGCCAGCTTGGCCAACAGTCTGGAATTCTGGGAGCTGAAGTCCAAAACATCTTGAGGCTCAAAGTTTGGGAACCTTTGATTTAGAACCTTTTAGATCCATTAATAACAAAAGATAAAATCTTAAAAAGTGAATTCAATTTGTATTTGTATTCTGAATAAACTGCACTTTTAATATACCAAGCATGATCATTTTATGCCAAAACAAGTTTAATATAGTGAATTTTATGTTCTGAAGGTAACAGGTGATTTTCAATCTGTAAGCAGTGCTAATACTGCATTTTTCAGTTTCAATTTTTCCATTTTTTTAAAAAATCCCCAGTACCATCAAAATTTCCTGAAATTTTGGTGTCTAGGTGTGACACCTTCTAAAGGTAAGGTTGGACACCTGGAGGACCTCCAGATGTTGTTGGGCTGCATTTCCCACCAGTCCAAGTCAGCATGGATGATGACCATAGATAATGGGTGTTTTACTTCAGCAATGTACAAGACTCTAGTTGTTCTCTATCTAAATTGCTTTGCAAGGAGGAAAATGGAAAAGGAGAAGGGATGGAGATGTGCCATGGTGGAGGGGAAGGTCAGGGCAAAAATGTCCACTAGAATTTTTGAGCAAACTTGCTGTTCTTTGCTAAAGTATATTCATGGGCACTGGCTGTGTATTCTACTTTTTAACATTTTAGGAAAAAAAAATTGTAAAAAAGAGATTGCCAAATGGAAGACAGTATGGAATAACTTGCGTGGCTCATCAAGGTAAATGCCTAGGCATTGTCTAACAGAAGCCCACAACATTTGAATAGCCTTTAACTTGAGAGTAGACTCATAGAATCATAGAATCATAGAGTTGAAAGAGACCCCAGGGGCCATTGAGTCCAACCCTCTGCTATGCAGGAACACCTGTCAAAGCATTCCCAACAGATGACCATCCAGCCTCTGCTTAAAAACCTCCAAAGAAGGAGACTCCACCACACTCCGAGGCAGCATATCCCACAGCCGGACAGCTCTGACCATCAAGAAGTTCTTCCTGAGGTTCAAGTGGAATCTCCTTTCCTGCAGCTTGAATCCCTTGCTCCTTGCCTAGTCTCTGGAGTGGCAGAGAACAAGTCCGCTCCCTCCTCAGCATGACATCCCTTCAAATATTTAAACATGGCTGTCATGTCCCCTCTTAACCTTCTCTTCTGCAGACTAAACATACCCAGCTCCCTAAGCTGTTCTTCATGGGGCATGGCTTCCAGACCCTTCACCATTTTGGTCGCCCTCCTCTGGACATGTTCCAGCTTGTCGACATCCTTCTTGAATTGAGGTGCCCAGAACTGGACACAGTATTCCAAATGAGGCCTAACCAATGCAGAATACAATGGTACCATTACCTCCCTCGGTCTAGACACCACACTCCTATTGATGCAACCAAGAATCATGTTGGCTTTCTTGGCTGCCGCATCACACTGCTGACTCGTGTTCAGCTTGTGATCTACCAAGACTCCTAGATCCCTTTCACACATACTGCTATCCAGCCACATGTCCCCTATCCTATATTTGTGCCTTCCATTTTTTCTGCCTAAGTGCAGGACCTTACATTTCTCTCTGTTGAAATTCATTTTGTTAGCTTTGCTCCAGCTCTCCAACCTATCAAGGTCATTTTGAAATTTGATCCTATCCTCTGGTGTATTAGCAACCCCTCCCAATTTGGTATCATTTGCAAATTTGATCAGCATGCCCTCCACTCCTTCATCCAAGTAATTGATGAAGATGTTGAGTAGCACTGGGCCCAGGACAGAAACCTGTGGCACCCCAATGGTCACTTCTCTCCAGGATGCAAAGCAGCCATTGGTGAGCACCCTTTGGATTCGGTCGGTCAACCAATTACAAATCCAACTAACAGTAGCCCTGTCCAGCCCACATTTTACTAGCTTCTTTGCAAGAATGTCATGGGGAACTTTGTCAAAGGCCTTGCTGAGGTCAAGATATCCTACGTCTACAGCATTCCCTTCATATATCAGGCCTGTAACCCTATCAAAAAAAGAGATAAGATTAGTCTGGCGTGACTTATTTCTGAGAAATCCATGCTGGCTTTTAGTGATTATGGCATTGCTTTCTAAGTAATTGCAAACTGACTGTTTAATGACCTGCTCTAGGATCTTTCCTGGAATTGATGTCAGGCTGACTGGGCAATAATTATTAGGGTCCTCTTTTTTCCCCTTCTTGAAGATGGGGACGACGTTTGCCCTCCTCCAGTCTGCTGGGACTTCTTCTGTTTTCCAAGAGTTCTCAAAGATTATTGCAAGTGGTTCAGAAATGACGTCTGCCAGTTCTTTTAATATTGTTGGATGTAATTCATCTGGCCCTGGAGACTTGAATTAATCTAGTTTAGCCAGATATTCCTGTACTACTTCTGTACTTATTCTGTACTGCATTTCCCCCCACTTCCTCACCTGCTCCCCACACCCCAGGTTGGGTACTTCTATCCTTCTGGGAGAAAACTGAGGCAAAGAAGGTGTTATTAATTGGTCATCTTCTCCATGCAGTGCTCCTATCATTTCCTTGTTTTTCCTTTGCTGCAGACATAGCTAAAAAAGCCCTTTTTATTGTTTTGTTTGTTTTTATTGTTTTTATTGTTTTTGATGTCTCTAGCAAGCCTGAGTTCATTCTGCGCTTTAGCTTTTCTGACCTTCTCCCTACATCTCCTAGCTATTTGCTTGAATTCCTCTTTGGTGGTTTCACCATTTTTCCATTTCCTGTCCATGTTTCTTTTAACACTTAGCTCACCTGAGAGTTCTTTTGTCAACCATTCCGGTTTCTTTAGAGACCTTCCATTTTTTCTCCTTATTGGCACAGTTTTCGATTGTGCCTTCAGTATCTCACTTTTAAGAAACTCCCATCTGTCATGAACTCCTTTCCGTTTTAGTATTCTTGATCACAGGATTTCAGCAAGTAACTCCCTAAGTTTAGAGAAATCAGCTTTCTTAAAGTTTAGGATGCGTGTATGGCTATACTTAGCTTCTCCTTCCCACTGAATGACAAACTCCAAAAGAGCATGGTCACTCCCTCCTAAGGATCTCACCACCTCCACCTCATCAACTAGGTCATCCCTGTTGGTCAGGATCAGATCTAAAATAACCAGTCCCCTTGTCGCCTCTTCCACCTTCTGGACCATGAAATTATCTGCAAGGCAAGTGAGGAACCTGTTGGACCTTGCGGGCTTGGCAGAATTTGACTGCCAACAAATATCAGGATAATTGAAATCTCCCATTAACACGGCATCTTTCTTTTTTGAATGTGTGGCCATCTGCTCCAGGAAGGCCTCATCGATATCCTCAGTAATTATTGTTGCAAGTAGTGACTGCAATAAGCAGGTACTATTGCTGTTGCTGATGAAGAAGAAAATTGCATTTTTCCAAAAAATTAAAATGGATGATGTGCCCATAGGGAGGATTTGATGTGCTGGAAAGGTGTGTGTATCAAGTTGCCTGTTTTTTAGTCTTGGTACAAGGCCCTTGTCATGGCAGTTGACACCAACAGTGAAATGGTAGCTGATGTCCTCTTCTTCTCTCTCTTATACTCATCTTCACTCACAAGGTGGGGCTACATTGTACAATACCTCCCTTCATAGCTTTGTGAAGGACTAAGGCAGTCTCATAGTTCTCTGTTACCTCCCAAGAAGGAAAGGAAGTGATTGTAGAATTACCCAAGCTCTTTCTGTCTTTGTACCATTGAAAGGGAGAAATATAGATTATCTGTTTCACCATCTGGAGTAAGGACTTAGTGCCCTCGTGTGACTGTTCTAGGCCCTCATTACTATAAGTGACCTGAAATGTTTTAACAAATTCTTGCATTTGTTCTCTATCAATTACTTTAGGCAAAAACAGTCTTCAGCTGTTTATTCTCAATAGTGTTTTCTTACATGCCTTGTTTTTGTTTGTCTGGGATTTTCTTGTAGTACCACCAAGTATTGTGGGTAACTTGGATGTGGCAGAAAATATTAGCGTTGTGGAGAAAAATCATGTCACCCTAATTTGTGAAGCCTCAGGAATTCCCCATCCCTCAATAACATGGCTGAAGTATGGACAGCCAGTCTTGTCAAGTAGCTCTGTAAGAGTCCTATCAGGTAAGGAGATGCTGAAGTAGAAGATGTTGATTTTTCTTTCAAAGTTTAAAGAAATAATATATTTTGCAGTCACATTAAGGTAAAGTGAAATATAAGCATGTAGAAAGGCTCCATGGTCAGCAAATTGGATGCCAAAGAATTGTCTGGAGGGAGGAGACCCCAACTCTCTTAGGCATATGTCATATTAATATAGTCATAATGCAGGAAAAGGTGGAAGAGTTTTATTGAGTGGACAGGATTTTTTTGAGGGCAGGAGTGGAAGGAGGATTTTAACATGGCATTGATATCTATTTAAAATGAAACTTCCAGAGTCTCCTAGTCAGCATGTTCTGAGAGTTGTAGACCAGAGAGGTAGTGTTCCCAAGCTCTGGATTTAACTTAGCACCTGTTGTGGACAGGACTATCTTTTGGGTACATTTTTTTTCCATTGCACTTTGCTGAATTGTTGAAATGCAAAAAACATGCTAAGCTAGAAAATCCTTTCAACATGTTCATTCAAAGTGATAGAAAGTGAATTTTTGTCAAAAGAGAAGAAAATGTTGGTGAATTTTTCAAACTAGATTACCTTAGTAATGTGCAGGTCTCTCAGTGTCCTTTGAGTAAATCCAAATGACACATTTGAAGCACTTTGGTGCCATTTTGTAGGAACTGCCATGGCTCCAGCCTATGGAATCCTGGGACTTGTATTTTCACGAGGTACTTAGATTTCTTTTCCAGAGATTTCTAATTCTTAATTTTCTTAGACTTTTGAAACCTTAAACTTCTCTGAATTCTGGAAGATAGCACAGGCCATGTGGATTACAGAATAGTGAAGGATACAAAATAATGGCCCATGTGGCTCATTGGAAATCTTACACAGTTGGGTTATCTACTGAGGAAAAATTACAATGGATATTCTGGTATTAAGCCTAAACACACACACACATGTGTGTGTGGGGGGATATGTATGTGCATGTGCATGTGTGTGTGTGTGTGTGTGTATACACATACACACACATATATATATATCGAGAGAGAGAGAGAAGGAAAGCGAGCGAGTGAGTGAGTGAGTGAGAATGAGTGTTGAGAACAAGGATGAATATTGTGTAAAAACAAAAATGTATCATTACCAAGGCATCATGTTTTATTTGTAAAATGAAGATTTTTATAATTCTGACCGGGTCAGTAATAAAATAATGGCAGGATATGTTGTCAGTGTTCAAAAAGACTGGATTTCAGACTCAGACTTTATATGTTCCAACAACCTGTGGATTAACTGCTTTTCTTTTCAGGTGGCAGAATGTTGCGTTTAATGAAATTGAATGTGGAAGATGCAGGTCGTTATACCTGTGTGGTGACTAACATTGCAGGAGAGGAGAGGAAAAGTTTTGACCTTTCAGTTCTAGGTGAGTGTCCAAAGGGCTTAAGAAGTAAGGGATTTCCCTTCCTAACATTCTCAAATAGCTACTATGTTTTAAAATGAAAGTCTATTGAAAATAAGATATATCCTAACTGATGGCCCCCAGCATAAGATCAATTCTTTGTTCAAGACAAGATGATGGTGAAATAAATGTATACACTGTGAGCAGCAAAGGGGTGGCACTCTCCTCATGCCCGCTGCATCATGTCTTCATATATGGCTGGCTAACAATGGAGTACCACAGATTCCCAGTGATGAACCATGGCAAAGAAAGATACAATTTTTAGTGCTTTTATGTTCTCATACTGATGTATTTGTTCTGTTTGTGTTGTCTGTTTGTTTGGGTCATGTAAAAGTTCCTCCAGGCATTGTGGGAGCAAACAAACTGGAAGATGTGAAAGTGAAGGAGAGTCAGAGTATTATGCTAACATGTGAAGTGACAGGTAAGTGGGATTTGCCATGATCACAACAGAAAGTCATCTGTATTGAGCCAAAGTGATGAGGAATAGAAGGGAGTGTATGTCATCAGTCTAGTTCCCTATCTGCATAGAAATTATGCCTGCGTGAGGCTACTGTCAAGAACTTATTTTATCCAACACGAGGAGGCAAAGTGGAAGCAGCAGGAAGCAGCAACAAAGTCATCTTTCCCCATCATGAATGACTATAAAGTATTCAGTCTAGAAAAAGGTATAGAGTACATGTGTTCTGTTTCTGAGATCGTAAGAGGCTGCAGAAGGACACAATGAGTTAGTGTGCCAAGACACTAAGTTAGACACTTAGGTTAAAAATGATCCCGCTCTTAAGGCAAAAACTACTTTGAATATGCAGTTGTCCACAGCAAATGTATACAGTTAACTCTCCAAATCCATGGATTCTGTATCCACTGATTCAACCGATCATGTGTTGAAAATATCACACAAACACACACACACACACACACCCAAAAAATCCAAAAAGCAAGCTTTGATTTTGCCATTTTATATAAAAGACACCATTTTACTACACCACTGTACATAATGGGACTTGAGCATCCATGAATTTTGGTATCCATGGAGAGTCCTGAAACCAAACTCTAGTGGATACTGAGGGCCCACTGTATGAACTTCATGCATTTTTGTTAGTGAATATATGGAAGCAGTTACATTTAACCGAGTTCTTCTTCAGTCGTGTGCTAAGAAAAGATTATTTCTTTTAATATTTAACCCAGGGTTCACATCAGATGACCTCTAGAAATTCATAGATAGTAGATGCCTGAGGAAGTGCTTGTGATATGAAAAAGAACTGTGCACTCCACTTCCACAAAATACTCTGCAGCAATTTATCATCATACCTATGCGGTTCTTCAAATGGAAATATTTGTCTTCTCTTCCAGTAGATTACAGTTGGTTATGGATTTTTACTTTATGTTTTAACTTTTAACACTTGATAAATAAAGATATTATGAAAAGATCTACCTTGTATTAAAGATGCATTATTGTTAATATTTATAAATATCTGTTGTTATTTTGCCCAAAGGAAACCCCATTCCAGAAATTACATGGTTAAAAGATGGGCAGCCTTTCATAGAAGATGATAGCCACGAATTAATGTCCAATGGGCGCTTCCTTCAGATTACAAACGCACAGGTAGCTGACACGGGGAGATATACCTGTGTTGCATCTAATACAGCTGGAGACAAGAGCAAAAGCTTCAGTGTTAATGTACTTGGTAAGTTTTCTGGGCTTGTTAACAAAGGTGTTTCCATTGCAAGGAAAAAGAGAGATCGATTTGGATTGAATTTGCCAGAAAATGCATATCTTTGTTTGTACCACTACTTAAGAATCAGCTCCCATTTTAGGGGCTTTGAACTGGGACTCAGGGGAGGTCAAAGAGGTCAGAGGGAGAACTGAGGATGTGGCATAGAGCAGTGCACTATGATGGCTTGTGGACAGTGCTTGCAGCCCACTAAGGAGCCCAAATAAAATATGGCAGGGGAGGGGAACCCATTCCAGCCTAAGTACTGAATTTGATTTGTGAAAGTACACTGGGGCCATATGCCAGCAGTGGAGTGGGCCAAAGTGGGCCAGACTTTCCCACTGCTGATGTCTCCCTGCCCCTTTGCTTCTCTGTATCCCAGTCATAACCTCTCTCTCCCTCTCTCTCTTTTTCTTTTTCTTATATACATACACATGCCATTCACATATGCCTCGTTCACACATCCCATTCATACATACAGGCCTATGACTGAGCCTTGACTTCAAAGTGTGCTGTGTGCAGCATGTGACTCAGTCAGAAAGCAACTTTGCTTCCTCCTTGTTTTTCCCAGTTGGGAATGGTGAGAGGAGAATGAACTTGACTGAGCTGAAGTTCTGAGAACCATTTCTTGAAGTCACATCTCAGTTGGAAATTGTTCTATCCCCTCTTTCTTCTCCTTGAAGATATGGCTTTTGCGAAGGGGCTTACTCAAGCTCTGAGTGAGCCAAATGTGAAAGTCAAGCCTCTCAGCTGGAGATATCCTATTCATGCTCTATAGGGTGCTGACATGAGCGGGTTACATGTTTCATTTTTAGTCATGGCAGTGCTGTACCTGTCATTTCTGTATAAACAGCAGTTTGGGAATTCTTACGTATAAAATTACTTCAACTGTATCATTTTTCATGGATACCAAAAAGGCTTTTGACATTTGAATTTGTAGCCTTTCTTTTTCTTCTTATACAGGCTTTCAGTCCTTAACTTGTCTTGGGTTAGTCAATAAAATCCTAACAGCAACATAAGTACTGAAATACAGAAATTAAAACATAAGATTTAGATGTCTTCTGTGCTAGTTGCTTAGCACAATTATACTGCCTTCTAGTTAAGGCTCATTGTGTAGTTTTGAATATGTAGATGAAATTGACAAGGATAAGCACCTCTGAGTAATTACCTTTTTATGTTTCCTTTTTGTTTGTTTGTTTCTGATTTTGCTTAGTGTCTCCATCCATTGTGGGTGCAGATAATGATGGGGGCACAGAAGAAGTCACTGTTATCTTGAACAACCCAACATCACTGGTTTGTGAGGCTTATTCATACCCCCCAGCTACAATTACTTGGCTGAAAGATGGAGCTCCAATAGAATCAAATAGAAATATCCGTATTTTGCCAGGTAAGTATATATATGTATTCTTCTCTTATTTGAAGTACAGGATTTTCCCCTGCTGATTATTATAGATCAGGTTCACTAGCAATATTAGTGTATTGACTGCTGCACAGATAACTTCGGAGTGCCATCGAATTGAGTGGAGGGGCTCACATGACGCAACACTTCTATAGAGAAAAGTATACTCTCCTTGGAAAAAATCCAAAAATGTCAGGAAGATTAGACTATTACATTTTCCCTAGTGTTCCTATATAGAAGGGGTATTTTTTGGTTAGAAGACCATTCAGTCATCTGAGCTCAAAGCCTGCAGACTGAATTATGAAGTCCAGATTCAGATTTACCATTTCAGTGAAAGCTGGGCCTGGCATATGAATCGTTTGGTATTTAGAGTTTATTGGAACATGGGAGGCAGACAGTTATCATGGGCATTTCAGCTCTTGGTAACTCTGCAATTAAAAGTACCTTGGAACATTATTTTTAAAAAGTAATTTGTAAAAGGCATTGCTCACAGTTTTTTAAAATAACATATTACTGTTACTCAGTGCTTGTTATTTAGAAAGTATTGTGTTAGTATTTGAATTACTTTTAAAAAAAAGCTTTAAAAATAACAAATGGCTAACATTTCCCCACAGCAAAGTTTTAGGAGTAGTGATAAAAGCAGAGGTGGGTAAAGTCCAGTCTGTGGTGCTATATGCCTTCCAAAGTACATGTTTGTACCCTCAAGTTACCCAGAATTTTTATTTTTTAAAAAGTTGATTGCACAGCTTGTCATCAAATATTGGTAGGAAATCACAAAAGACACTAAAGAAAAAAGAACCCTATATGATAGTAGGATCCAGTCACTAATAAAATAAGTGTAATTCCTTTTAATTCAATAACAATAGTCAATATCACAACTAATATGTTAGTCAAAGGTAATTCAAGTGCATTTCAAGTTTGTCTTTATATAAATGTAAATTTGATTAGAGTTGATAAATTAAGAGTGAGGAGATTATAAAGAATTATAATTTCAGTTAAATTATCATCCAGTTTACATACTTGTAGTTATTCTGTTTGTATTTTTAACTAATGCTCCCATACAAATATAACAACAACAACAAAATGTGATTCTAGACTAACTTGATCCTAGACTAGAGTAACCTGAAAAGTGTCCCCTAAACCGTACAACAGTTCCCTACTCCTGCAGTAAATTTTATACTTAAACAGTAACAGTGTTGTCAGTTGTTATTTACTTTCAAAACGTAAAAACTGTAGTACTATTGTTATAAAAAGTAATACATTAGAGGTAACATTATATTATTCCCAAACCTCTGGTGAAAATCAATATAGGATATTCTTGAAAAAAAATTATTGGGAAAAAAATATTCCTGGTTGCCGCAACATGGCTTGTAAATTAATTTGCAGTTTAGAAGTTGAATTTCTACTCTGTGATAGAAGAGCTGTTTTAAGATGCATGCACAACTTCAAAATAATTAATTTTCTCGTAAGAGATTGTTGTATTTGGCTAGATCCTGTAACCAGTTTACATGCCTACTCGTTATATGGTAGCTGCTTGGATTATTAGTATATATTTTGGCTTCCTGCTTTTATCAACTCAAGTTATGTATAGCTATCAACATATATAAACCCCTGGGTATTGTCTGCCACTCATAAACCAGACTTACAATAGGTTGTGTTTCATAAGGTTCTGATGGTATACAGAGCTCTCATGCTTACATATTTTGGTGGCTTCACTTGCTAGTCACAGGCAAGGAACTAACGGGTGCAAAACTATTTAGTGACCCTCCCCTTCATCTTAGCAATATTAATTAGTGTTGTGGTATAATGAACAGGATAGCTAATCTAGCCCTGAAACTTGATGAATGTCAAAAATCAGAACTTTTGCTTTTTACTAACCTATACAGAGCTTCCAATAATTCTTTCTAAACTTCAAATTCAGCATGTGCTGAAAGAAGTGTGATTTTTGACTTTTCAATGAGATCATTAGAAGACTGTAGTGCATAACAATTTGTACTGACTTCCCAGTTACTTCAGACAAAATTAGAGAACCATTAATTTGAGAGCAAATATTTTTCTACAGGTGGTCGAACTCTACAAATTCTGAATGCACAGGAAGAGAACACGGGTAGATACACTTGCATAGCTACTAATGAAGCAGGAGAGACATTAAAACATTACGAGGTGAAAGTCTATAGTAAGTGTGCTAGTACTTAGTTCTTGCAGGAATCTGTAAAATACTGTTTTATTCTTGCCTTTCCCTCTGCATTGTGGTGTAGGATTTCTAATGCGGCCTCTTCTCATTTTACACAACTGTTATCTTGTTCACTTGTTAACCAAACCATCATGTAACCATGCATATTGTTCACATGCCACACTTTTGTTGTATTCACAGTGCCGCACACTGGGGAAAAAAATGTCCTCTGTATGTATTTTTGTGCAAATGACTTTTCCTGAAAAGAATTCCGAAATATGAAGAATTTCACAGTGGTTCTTCCTTTTCAAAAATGTGAATATTTATGAGTGTTCCTCATATCCTTACTAAACATGCTAAAAAGCCAACTAATACCTGGTTGTCATTTAGCTGTAGAGCAAATTAACTAGTGACATATTATTCCTTCCCATGTGTTTGTTTTCTGTTTAGTAATGGAACAGACACCCATGTAAGAAATTGGCATTTCATTTCCTGGGCTTTTTTCTTTTTCTACAGTCCCTCCTACCATAAGCAGAGGGGATTTGGCAGGAATTGGCTTGTCCCCTAAAGAGGTGAAGATCAGAGTGAACAACAGTCTTACGCTGGAATGTGAAGCTCATGCCATTCCTGCTGCTGGCATCAGATGGTACAAGGATGGACAGGCCAGTAATCAAACAATTCCTTCCAACCAGCGTTCTTAAAGAAATTAAACTTAAAGAAACTTTGCAGCATTTTCTTCCTTCCCTATATCCTATTTCTCATTTATTTATTTAAATATTTATATCCTGTCTTTCATCCAAAGATCTAAGGCCACTTTATCAACTGAAATCAATAAATAATTTTAAAAAGTTAAAAGATTAAAAGTATATTAGTTTTTTAAATTTAAAATCATACAGTTTAAAATGAGTTAAAATAATCTTGAATGCTATAACTATAAACTATATGCAGCCAAGTTGAAACCAGTTTCATCCCAAGGCTTTCATAAAAAGCTGGATTTTAACTTGACACTGAAATGATTCCAATGTTGGTACCAGTGGGACTGCCAGAAGGAGGGAATTCCACAAGCAGGGTGCCACCGCAGAAAAGGCCCTTTCCCATATCCTCTCACAATGTATTTCCTATACTGATAGGACATGCGGGGGGGCCTCCAATAGATTTCAGTTCTTGGGCAGGTATATATAGAGAGATGTGCTCTGTCAACCATCGAGCTCCCAAGCCATTTAGGGATTTAAATATTGTTGCCAACATTTTGAATTCAGAATAGAAACAAACTGGCAGCCAGTGCAATTCCTTCAGAACAGGTGTTATATGATATCTGAATGAAATTCCAGTGAGCAGTCTAACTGTTGTATTTTGCACTAGCTTGTCTTTAAGGCGAGCCCCACATAGAGTACATTGCTGTAGTCTAATCAGGAAGTTACCACTTCATGGACTTCATTATCCCCTGTCAAGAAAAGACCATAGCTGGCAGACCAGTTGAAGCTGGTACCAAGCACTCTGAGCCGCCAAGTATATCGGGGCCTCCAGTGACTAGGATTGATCTAAGTGTACTCCCAGGCTGTGCACTTGATCCTTCAGGGAGGATGCAACTCCATCCAGGGCAGGCAACCTACCCATTTTCCAGACTTAGGAACCACCAATGCACACTGCCTCAGTCTTACCAAGATTCAGCTTCAGTTTATTTACCCTTACCCAACCCATTATAGCCCCTGCTCCAGCACCTCCACAGTCCCAGCCAACTCTCATGACAAAGAGAAGTAGAGCTGGGTGTCATCAGCATGCTTATGTCACCCAGCCCCCAAACTCCTACTGACCTCTCCCAGCTGACTCTTATAGATATTGAACAATGTTTGGCACCTACAGCACAATGGCATGAGGCTAAGCAGGAGTTCCCCAATGCCTCTCTCTGGAACTGACCCTGCAAATAGGAACAGAACTACTCTAACAGTGCCTCCTACTGTCATCTGCCAGAGCCTGTCCAGTAAAATACTATGGTCAATGGTATCAAGAGCTATTGGCTACAACATGATTATCTAGCACTGTAGGAAGTCCTGTCTTCTCTCCATGAAATGAGCACCATGTAACCTCAAACCTAGAGGATGGTATGGGAGGCACAGGCCATTGCACTTTTTTTATATATTTATATTTTTACAGTTCATTTTTTTAGCTTCTTTTGGTTTCCTTCTTAGCACTCTGTAGATTCCATACATTTACTCCTCTCATATGCACTGGTGTATGGCTGTTACTCTTGGCTTACAGAATTTTGTTGGTACTGACATAACAGCAAGCCTCATTAACAGAGAACTGAATGCTCTAATTTTTTCCAGAACAGTTTTTCTTTTGGCAGGTGTTAAGAATCTTAGTATTAGCAAGTACGTTAATGCAAATATTATCCTTGTTTTTGTTGGCAAAGCAGAGAACAGCATAATATATTTTCCTTAAAAATGCTTGTTATTTTGCTGTTCTTAATGATTTTCAGGTAAATAGTAAGGAATAATGATATCTTTAGTTTTAGGTTGGAGAAGCAAAGATTAATTGAGTGTTAAACCATAACTTGTTTCAGGGCTGCGTGTCTTGTGGCCCAAAGATAGACTGCTAGCCATACCTCACACTTAATTAGCCACCTGCTTTTTGCTGCCTCCTTAGAACTGCAAGAACAGTAAAGAGGATGGTGTGGGAAGTGTGTATGTATGAAACACATGGCACAGATAGAAGTGGAGGAAGCATCTAGGTCCTTAGAAACATGTTTATTGGGTTTACCCTATTTCAGATATCTTCTGCAAGGGTGCTCCAAAGTCCAAGCAACCTGAGTCTTTGGCCTTCAGTAATGTTGTGAAACCTGCAAAGCAAAGCTTCATGGCTAGGTTTGGCCTTTCCAGTCTCAAGTGGTGGAGGCATAGTTTATGAATGCAAAACTTTACTTTTATTTTATGACATGCTTATGTATCCTTCTGCATAATTTCATTATAGCCTATCCTATCAGATAATCACATAACAATCCAAGCCAGTGGACGTGTCTTACAAATCAAAGCAGCACAGATATCTGACACTGGCCGTTATAGTTGTGTGGCCTCAAATATAGCTGGAGAGGATGAGTTGGAGTTTGATGTCAACATCCAAGGTAAAGTTCTGTGTGTGTGTGTGTGTGTGTGTGTGTGTGTGTGTGTTTCTGTATCTTTTTCTCAGAAAATTCAAAGCATGGCATATCCTTCTGTGTTTAGTATGAATGTAATACTAGTCACCTGTACTATTAATTTGTAAATAGTAACATTAGTAGCTAGCCTGCAAATATGCTGGGAAATCAGATTAGAAAATGGGAGAAATGGAGAGATTAGTGTGGAAATGATCCCCAAGGTATACTAGATAGCGCTTGAATTTTGTAGGACATGCTGCCTTGCCACACAACTCCAAAACTGTGTCACAGATTCTTTGAAGAAGAATAGTGATTGGTAAGGTAGAAGGCAGTAGGAGAAGAGGAAGACCTCATTATGGATGAATAGATTCAATCCAGGAAGACATGTCCCTGGCCCTTTCCGCACCTTACCTTCTTCCGGTGTTGGGGTGTGGGGATCGCCCAAGTAGCTTCTGGTGAGAGGCTCTCATGTCTCTCTGCTTCAGCTCTGCATGAGCTGCCTGCTTGCGCGAGAGTCCCGCCTCTTCCTTCTGCAGCGCAGCCTGGGGGTTTCCCAGGCTGTGCTGGGGCAGGAAGTGTGACCGGCAGCTCTGGAGGCTCTGCACACCAAGTAAGTGCACGTGGGGCCCGGGAGCAATGCGTGATCATGCACCATTTTTGGCTTCTAGCCGAAAATGAAAAGGTGAGTGATTGGCACCTGCTGGCCCCTGGAGCATTGCGCGATTGTGAGTGTGTCATGCAGATTGCTCCTCACAATCATGCAATGCTCCAGGTGCCCTTCCACATGGAAAATGCCATCCGGAAGGGGTCCCTGAATCTGCAAGATCTGAGCAGGGCGGTTGATGACAGAGTGAGTTGGAGTTTTCTTATTCATAGAGTCGCCATAAGCTGAAGTTGACTTGACAATTGTTAACAACAACATGAAAAAGGTTAAGTATTCAGATGCAGGTAATTTCAGGTGGGAGAAACTGAGAGAGTATGTGACAAACAAATGCAGCACTGAGCATTTACTGGTGACAGTGCTTGTGGAACCAATCACCCCCAAGGCAGTTCCCTGTGCATTGCTTAGAGCAGCATGCAGATGTTTTGTATTGCAGAGTATATCATCCTGAATACTTCTTAAATTGAGAGGAGTTGGAATTAACTGGGCTGGAGAGTGCCACAGAGATAAGCATCTGCAGTGGGTTGTGGAGAAAATTCTCTCTGCTAAATGGGGTGGGGGCTTCTAGGACTGTGCATACGAAAAACATTCCAGAAGGTAACTTCTACACCCAATTCTTAACATTATTTTCCAAATATAATATTTTATAATTAAGATTGCATTTATACTTGGAATCTTTAAAAAGGTTTCAAATCAGGCATCCCATTTTTTTTACTGCCTCTTTTTCACCTGTGTCATCCATTACAGTTCCTCCTAGTTTCCGAAAGCCATTGGCAAATGGGGAAGATGACAATGTGCTGGTTACAGGACAAGGAGTAGAAGTCAAATATGTGATAATGAACAACCCTCTTTCTTTATACTGTGAGACTAATGCTGTGCCCCCTCCAGTACTTACATGGTACAAGGATGGTTATCTTCTGAGTTCCAGTGATAAAGTGTTGATACTGCCAGGTCTGTATTAAGCAGATTAGCATGCATTTATTCAGACAATCTGTTAATGAAAACATTTCCCTGTCCCTTAGATGTCATTGTATGTCTTTCTTGCTGTTATTTGTATCCTGTGGGCAAAACTTTTTCTGTGCTTCAGCAAGCACTAGATAACGGGATACATTTCAGTTATATATTAGTCTTCTTCAGGCATTCTGATTTTATGTTAATTTAAAAGTAAGAAATGATAGCATACCAGTTCTGCACCTCCATCATGATGTTCTTTGCCCTGTATACATGATAGCTGATTTTGTGAAAGGAGAGCCTCAGAATTCATAACTGTATGAAGAGCATTGATAGATAATGGAAAATCTACCCTTCACAGAGAATGATGGCAGAGTGCCTGAAGAAGGGTCATATATTAATATTGGAAACTTGAAGACTATGATTAGTTTCATGGAAAAACCTGTTGCTGGGACATTTATTTCAGGGATATTTTTATTTGCAAGATATGCCAATCTACAGCTAAGAAAATGGAGCACTAGGAGTACATTAATGGGAGTTATCTAGCTCCTCTGGTTTTCTGAAGGTGAATTCAAAGGGGTTATTTCAAATCAGAAAGCCATAACAGTTTGGAGACCCTGCTATCTTAAAGATAATTTATTTTGTTTTCCTGTTTGATCTTCCTTTGGTTAAAACACATTCTGTCTTGAATGCATCTATTTGTGTGTGTGTGTTTGAATGGTTCTAATGTAATTTTCAAGTACATTAATATATGTTATTTTTAAATCCTTATGTGTAATATAATTACATATTATATTAATTATAATATATTCATGTTAAAAGATTTCCTTTAGTGTTAAGCACTGTTATCTACTTTAAAAAATATCTCACAGAATGAGGTGATTTGAAACCAGATGTTTGAAACCTGGAGGGAGATATGTTTGATGTTGCAACATGGAATTGTGTGCAAATATTTATTTTAGAAAAAGCTGTGGAGGGAGAAATGCATAGGTAAATTTATTAATTAAGATTGAGATTTAGGTGGAAGAAAAAAATATTTTATTTCCCATTTAGGGGGTCGTGTATTGCAGATTCCAAGAGCTCAGACTGAAGATGCTGGGCGATACATGTGTGTGGCTGTGAATGAAGCTGGGGAGGATTCCATCCAGTACGATGTCCGTGTGCTTTGTGAGCTTACCTTCTGTTGCTTAATTTTAGCATCCTAAATACACACTGAAAGCAAAATGATTGGAAATAGAACTAAAAAATGTTTCTCTTTTTGGTGGTGGTGGGGACTGCAGTGCATAGAACCACCCTCTCCCCCAGCAGAAGGGTATTTTTCTGAAATGCCAATTAACATTCAAAAAATGAGGTGGTTGTTCAAAATTTCCTTTGATTTCTTTTAGATACCTATACACTGTTGTGTATAGATACCTATACACTGTTGTGTATAGATACCTATACACTGTTGTGTATAGGTATCTAAGATTGTGTATAGATTTGTAAAAATGTAAAAGTTTGCTCCCTGGTCTGAGCTATTTAGCGTTCTCTGTGTTCTCTAATTTAAAAAGAGGTCAATTGTTTTGTGGTATAACTATACCTGTCCAAGGAGAGGTATATGTGCTTTAACAATGCCTACACAAAAATGAGGCCTAGAACTCCAAAAATTAATTGATTAATGGGTGAGAATCTAACTGGAGGCAACTTTAAAATGATTATTTGGTTATGAAACAAGTTGGCTTGTTTAATTGGGCCACAATTACTTACTAGAAAAGGAAAAGATTAAAAAGATTTAAAAAGAACAGTTATTGATGGGTGAATTAAAACTGCAGTCCCTATATACACTTATATTCAGTTGCTTTGATTCGCTATTCAATTCGGTAAATGGCTTTAATATTTTTAAAATTCTCATCAGTTTTTTCATTATGAAAAAGTGGCTTTATACATAGTAAAAAGGTACAATGTCTTGGATCATTAATATGCTTAGCATTCATAGGCTTCACTTTCCATCTGTTTATTCTGAGCTTCAGATTTAACCCTGACTTAAAATATAAAGGCCAGCACAGACATCAGAACCATGGCCTTGAGATGCGTAAGACCATTAAGCAGTTAAAATGTAGTACAATATTTTGTTCTAAGTCAGGGCTGCTAAGTCACAGCTGCTAAAACTGTATAAACAAAATATAAAGGCCAGCACAGACATCAGAACCATGGCCTTGAGATGCGTAAGACCATTAAGCAGTTAAAATGTAGTACAATACTTTGTTCTGTTTATACAGTTTTAGCAGCTTGCCCTGAGGTTGTATTCACATATACAAGTGCAATGTGGTGATGGATCACCATTGTGGTACCTGGGTAGGCATTACTAGGCCTGCTCAAATCTCAGCTGGGAACACCAAGCCCGCTGCTTCTCCTCCTTTTTTATGTGCTTATTTTAAATAAAAAGAAAAGGGCAAATTAAAAACTGGGCATGTGACATGCTATATTTTTTTCTCCAGTCTTTATTTATGTATATGCTACAGAGTTCTGTGCTGTTATTTTTTTTCCTAATTTCAGGTTTCTGCCCACTTCTTCCCATTTGTACATTGGCTTTCTTGCCCCACATTAGAAGTTGGACCTCCTAGTTAAGGAAAAATTATGCATGCAAAAGAGACATTTCAAAATTGTAGCTTGAAGTTCTGCAAGTTTGCAGATTTGGTTCTTCATGTTATATTTTGCACTTCTCAGATTTTTCTTCTCCCTTGACATGTGCATCTAGTGCCACCATCAATTAATGGACCTAATGGTGACATGCCTGAAGAGGTGACTGTGCTCTTAAACAAGATGGCAGTGATGGAATGTATGGCAAATGGCAACCCTACTCCAAGCATAACCTGGCAGAAAGATAGGCAGCTCTTAGTTGAAGATTCCCAATATAAGTTCATAGCTAATGGAAGAACGCTTCAGGTAAGATAGTAAAGACATTTAATAAAAAGCAAGGATGGTCAGTAGGCGACCAATGAACGAGTTCTGGTCCCTGAAACAATTTTATGATATCCCTGGGCAGTTCTTCTGACATTTTTTTGAGGGGTGGTAAAATTTGAGGGAAATAATATCTCTCTTCACCCACAAAAAACTACTGGAACCCTTGTTGAAAGATGGTGCTGATTTTAACATTATCAGTGAATGAGTTTGCAAAGGAATATGTATCTAGGTTTTAAAGTCACTATCTGGAGAACAAAATAATGACACAGAACTTAGTCACTGCCATCCTATATGAAACATGAGCATCTTCTTTATTCCCAAGTCAACTTGCTTAAGGTTTATTTGCCTTTTTTTTCAGGCCTCATTGTATCTCCAACCAAAATTACTGCTTGCTAATTGCTTTACTGTTGAAGTGTACACAATTTTCCTGTAAAGTATGGAAATGCTTATAATCTAACTGTTGAAGGTGACCAAAAGGGCTGTTCACATGCAGGAACGATGCACTGCTATGAATATTAACTACCAACGTCCATGTAAAAGATGATACATCAAATATGAACAATGTTGATGTCTATACAAGTTGATGGAAAATAATGGGAGTAGTTGCAATTTATTATTTAAGTTGCTGCCTTATTTCAGTGATCTGTGTATTCTGTAGGGTTTTCCTCTGCTGTAAGAAATCTGACAGTTTTCTGTCTTTTGGCCAGTTGATTAACTAAACACATGTACACATACATAATTTCTGGTGAAAAGACAACATGTTATTGTTTGGTATGGAACCTGACGCTTTCCAGACATTTTGGAGTACAAGTCCTATTAGTCCTGTCCAGCATACCTGAAGTAAGGGATCATGAGTATTGTATTCCAAGATATCTGGGTGGGACCAGGTTACCTACTTCTGTTTTAAAACAATAAAAACAATATTTTCCCCTACCTTGTAATGATAGTAGAAGAATACTCCCTATAAACAGAAAAGTCAGAGATCTTCAAAGATAAAAGGCATTGATCAGATGGAGAGTAGCTCTGTACTCGTGGACATCAATGCCTCTAAGAAGTCTACATGCTTTGTCTCTGAGTTACTGGCATTCCTCCGGTGTACAGCCTATATGTATCTGACTGTGCAGAAGGATTTATTCTTGCTCAAAGAGATCTTAAAAGAGAAGCACAATAGACTCCTTCCCTTCCTCCTTGATTCCTCCACATTGTTAGGTAGTGTTGAGTTTGCAAGCTGCTTCACATCTTCTCACAATAGCTGGTGCTTAATGAGTCAACTGCAGTTGTCCAGTGCAGGTACCCATCTCTCTGATCTATGAAAAAAGAAAAAAAAGCTGAATGTGAACAACTAAACGGTAACTTGCCATAATGTCTCTATGGCAATGAGGGAGGCCAGCACTCACATTCATTAGGCAAAGAAAATAAGGAGGTACTCTTGAGAATTTTGGCATTGCTTGTTGTCACAAAACTGATAAACATTTTATAATACAATGACTATGAGGAGAACATCTGAACATCTAAAAGTTAAGTTAGGGGGAATATGTATGTATATGAGTGTGTACTTACTATTTATCTCCCACTCACATTGTACAAACTATTTATTTAGCATAAACATCTCATTCTGGTATGTTTATCTTCTTTCTTTAGATCCTTAGTTCTCAAATAGCAGATACAGGCAGATATGTCTGTGTTGTGGAGAACATGGCAGGCAGTGCCAAAAAATATTTTAATCTTAATGTTCATGGTAAGAATGCTAATTTCTATTATGATTATTTTCTGATAAGGAACAATTAAATGCAAAAATCTCTGCTTCTGTGTCTCGTTGTGTATTTAAAAAATAGGGGGAAAAAAAGAAATTGTTAAATGTACTTAAAGCTAATCTGATTAAGGACAGCCAACTAGAGTAGATCCACTATGTTAATGGAATGTAGTAGATCAACATGTATATGAGTTTAATTGATTCAGTCAGTGATTACTGACTGGATTTAGACAATGTCTTTATTAATATGCAAAGTGGAGAAGATTTACACTGGTAATTAAATCTTCTCAAATATGAATAAAGACATTGAACTGAATCCAGCTGTTAGCCCCAACCAGAGCAGATCTGTTCAAGGTAAGGAACTTACGTATATATTGGCCTATCAAACTTCCAGTGATTCAGCAGCTCTGCTCTAACTTGTTGCTGTTTGTTGCTTGTTGTGAAGTCAACTATGGTTATGGCAACTCTATGCATGCAAGACTTTCAAGACCTCTGGTTGTTAGCAGTCCTCCTCCAGTCTCGCAAACTGAGGTCATTTCTGCCCTACCCTGTTATAGTGCTATTATTCCACTTTCAACGTCCTGTGGAATTCTGGGGTTTGTAGTTTACTGAAGCCAAAGAGCTCTGTGACTGAGAATTCTAAATGCCCCTCCCTAAACAGCAAACCCCAGGATACCATAGGATGTTGAAAGTGGAATAATAGCACTGTAACAGTGTAGTGCAGGAATGGCTTGGCTTCTATGATTGAATCAATTCCCCATAAGGCAGTCTTCCCCTTTTCTTGTTCTTTTCTAGTCATCTTGGCAGTTAGTGAAAGTTCAGGCTTGACTTGCTTTGGAACCCATTCTGAATCACTGACAGAATTACATATACCATTACTATTTTATTTAAAATTAATTAGTTTTACAATGGATGTTAAAAATAATCTACAAATAATGATATTACTGAGAAAGACAAAAACATATGCTACATAGTTGGGCCCCAGGCCTCCTTCTGGACCACTGGACCCCTGTAATTTGTACCAGTTTTGCCACCTCTCAGGAAACCTGCTAATGAGGCTACCCAAGGGAAGTGCTGAAGAAGAGCAGGCAGTCAAGAACAGAACACAAAGCAGCTTGGAAGTGCTTTGCACTTTTCAAAACACAGCGTGTATTTAACGAAGGAACGTTACTTTGCTTTAGCCCTCATTTTATATGGGGGAAAATAACCATTGTTTTGAAAAGGAGGAAGAAATGTCAGGAAATGCTTTTTTTTCCCTAGGCACTGGGAGAAAATAAATCAAGCTGTTGAATGGCAATGTTTTTTGCATCAGAATCACAGGCTGGGTGGCCCTTCTTGAGAAGATCCCCATTAACTGTTTTTCAAGCAGGAGTCCCTGCCAAGGATCTATTTCCTGAATGAATAAGGGTTTTTGAAGAGTGAGATGGGGCCGAACTTAAGATGCTGGTTCATTTGAAATTGTACGCAAGCCTTTTTAAGAAAGGCATTTCACAGCTAAGAATACACATTAAGAACTAACACTAAGTATTATGTTACATGTGGATATTATGATACATGTGAATACAGCTAGATTTCTAACTGGCAGAACCTGTTTGTATACTCTTCATGTAATTGTATATTACATTTCCACACTCTTTGTTAAGAGCAGCCAATGATGAGAAGTTGAGATGAGGAAACACAGAATGTTGTGATGTCAAGGCAAAAAATATATATAAGTTCTAATAGATGTCACAGAGCAGAATAGCAATAAGTACACTATCATTGATTTGGCCTAGCTGTTGTTTGGAAGAGTCAGTGTGGAGTAGTGGTTTGAGTACTGGATTATGATTCTGGAGACCAGAGTTCAAATTCATGCTCAACCATGGAAACTTACTGGGTGACCTTGGGCAAGTCGCATTCTGTCAGCCTCAGAGGAAGACAAAGGCAACCTCTCTTCTGACCAAACCTTGAAGAAAACCCCATAATAGAGTTGCCTTAGGGTTGCCATAAGTTGGAAACAGTTTGAAGACACACAGCAACAATACACAAACACAGACACACACACTTCATGTTTAATGTATGCATAATTCGTCTTGCAAACTTGTGCTGTGATTGAAATTTTTTGAGTAAAGACTTTTATCTGTTATTTTTGCTGAGGGGCCCAATTTGTTTTTGCATTAGAGCCCAAAACTGCTCTTGGCAGCCCTGATCATTAGATTTTGTGCTTTTTAGTAACACAGTGTCCTAATGAATAATGATGCCCAGCTATATTTTGTACCCTGTATTTTTTACCCTTTATGCAGTTTTGCTTCTTCATATGACTATCTGATATATCCTTTTTATTGTCTCATCATCACAGATTCAAAGCATGAAAAATAGCAGTAGTTAATTTTTCTCCCTAGATCTGATAGAAGTTTCAGGCCCTTTCCTCATGGGGAGGGCCGAATGGGGCGGAGCTTACCTCGTAGCGGGTTGCTCCGTCCCTGCGGGGAGCATGGATTTGCCATTCTAAACGCCACCGAATTTCGGTGGCACTCGGTGGCGCCCAAAATGATGGCCGGTGGCTTCCGGCGGCGCTCCACCAATCAGGGCAGCACGGCAGCCGGAAGCCTGCCCCCGGGCAGATCTGCAGGGACGTGCTACCGCGTCTCTGCAGTTCTTCACCAGGGGCTGCCATGGAGCAGCGCAGGCGAGTTTCGTAAAAATCACTTGCGAAGGTGGTTTTTATAAAACTCACAGCGCCACCCCCACGGCTGTGCTAGAGCAGTTTGAGGTGTAGAGCCTCACTTTTTCAAACTGCTCTAATGCACCCGCGGTGAAGAAGACCTCCTGGAGAGGTTACCCTAGCGTGGGCAATATGCCCGTGTGGAAAGGGCTTTAGTCATGCGTTTCATGATAATATCTGTGCTACATATACAGATTTCATACCAATTAGTACTGATTTTGTATGAATTTTAGTGTGACAGTGTTCCACCAAAGAAATCCAGGAGTTGTCATGAAATGTGTGAGTCAGGATGGAATTTTTTTTTTAAATTATTCAAAAAATTTTCTTTTTTTTTATAAACTTTATTTCTTAAAAACAAATTACGTAATAACTAATACTAATACAAAAAATACATAACAAACTAATACACAATACACAACTAATACAAAATAACATATTTAAACAAAGTCACATACAAATAAAACTCAACACATATTACTTATTCCACCGCTTATTCAGTGGCTTTCCCACACACTTCTGACTTTGGTATTGGAGATTGTTTCATTATTTTCTTATATATTTGATCATCATATCTTTTAGCTTTCCTCTTTATCCCAAAACTTCTCTATTCAATAATCTATAGTCACCATATTACTATCATACCATGAGTTTTTAAAATATTGAAATATCCTATCCCATTGCTTTACATACTTCTCTTTATTTTCCCCATTTACTATATATGTCAATTTATCCATTTGTATTAAACCATATAATTTCATTTCCCAATCCTCAATTGTGGGCATTATTTCTCCTTTCCATTTATATGCCAGTACCATTCTTGCTGCTGCCGTCATATAAAATAATTGCCGTCCCACCTTTTTCTCTAAATCTCTTTCTAACATTGATAATAAATAAATCTCTGGCCTCATAACAAATCGTATATCCAATATCTTTTCAATTTGATTATGAATTTTTTTCCAAAATTGTTTTACTATTTTACATGACCACCAGAGATGATAGAAGGATCCTATCTCTTCTTTGCACTTCCAACATTTGTTTGAACATCCACTTGTCATCTTTGCTAATTTTTGGGGAGTAAGACACCATCTGTAAAACATCTTATACAAATTTTCCTTAATATCTTGACTTGTTGTTGTTTTTACAACTTTCTTCCAAAAATTTTCCCATTGTTCCATTGAAATAGAATGGGAGAATGGGTATATTCTGAAACAAAAATATCAGTTTTGGAAGTACAGTTGTTTTAACTACGGCAATCCTCCCCAACCAAGATAAATTCAAATTATTCCAATTCTTTAAGTCCTTAGATATATTTTTCCAAACCTTCAAATAATTATTTTTAAAAAGATCAGAAGTCTTATTTGTAAAAATTATTCCCAGATATTTAGCCTTTGATGTTAATGTAAAACCAGTACTATTTACTACTATTTCCTTCTCCAATTCTAACATATTTTTTGTCAATATCATGGATTTTTCTTTATTAATTTTTAATCCTGAATTTTTCCCAAAATTGTTCAAAATATTTTTCAATATTTCTGTATCTCCTTTCCGATATTCTAAAGTTATCATCAAATCATCAGCAAATGCCCTTATCTTAAATTCTTTATCTTGTACTCTAATTCCTTTAATTCCTTCATAACTTCTAATTTTCCTTATTAAGACATCAATAACTAATAAAAATAATAACGGAGATAATGGACATCCTTGTCGAGTTCCTTTCTGTATTTCAAATTTACCAGCATTACTTCCATTAACTAATACATTTGCGAATTGTAAAGAATATATAGTTTTAATCCAATCAATAAATTCAACACCTATACACATCCTTTGACACACTTTAAATAAAAACTCCCAATTCACCGTGTCAAAAGCTTTCTCGATATCTAGAAAAAAAACCATTAATTTCTTTTGATGATGCTTTTCACATAATTCTATAATATTTATTATATTCCGTATGTTATCTTTTATTTGTCTCGGGGATAACCCCTGCTTGATCTTCTAATATTATTTCTTTTAATACCACTTTCAACCTACTAGCTAAAATAAATGTGAATAATTTATAATCCGTATTTAAAAGGGAAATTGGACGATAATTTTTAATATCCAAGGGATCTTTTCCTTCTTTATAAATTAAAGTTATATTAGCTTCCCTCCATGAGTCTGGGATTTTTCCTTTCAATCCTTCATTCATTAATGTTTGTAAAATAGGGGCAAGTTCATCTTGGAAAATCTTATAAAATTGATTAATATACCCATCTGGACCCGGTGCTTTTCCCTTTTTTGCTTCTTGAATTGCAGTTATTACCTCTGTTATTGTAATTGGCTTATTTAATTTCTCTCTCTGTTTCTCTGTTAATATCGGTAAATCTTGTTGTAATATATACTCTTCTAGTGCCTCTTCTCGCGTCTCTTGACTTTTATATAAAGTCTTATAATAATTTACCGCTGTTTTCTTTATCTGCTGTACATCTGTATATATTGTCTCTCCACTTCTGAATTTCGTAATCAGTGTCTTTTCCTTTCTTTTTTTAATTTTATATGATAACCATTTGCCCGCTTTATTCGCCCATTCAAAATAGTAACGTTTCATATATAATAGCTTCTCATTCACTTCCATTTCTAAATGTACATCTATTTGCTTCCGTAATATTTTTATTTCTCTTTGTATTTGTAAATTCCGTGGATCCTTATTCAAAATTTCTTCTTTCCTCCTCAAATCATCATTCATTTTTTGAAACTTCTCTCTTCTTTTTTTTATTTTTCCATGCATTATATTGTATAAAATAACCCCTAAACACCGCTTTTGCCGCATCCCATACTGTCGCCAAATTAACTCCTTTATTCACATTTTCCTCAAAATACATTTTTATTTGACCTCTAATCTTTTGAACCAAATCTTCTTCTAATAATAATTTTTCTTTTAATTTCCATTGGTATGTTTCTTCCATTTTATATTTTAATGTTAAAACAATTGGATTATGGTCTGATAAATTTCGCGGTAGTATTTCTTGTTTATTAATCATTAAAGCTAAAGAATTTGATATCAAAAACATATCAGTTCTTGATAACGAAGCATGAGGTTCTGAATAAAATGTAAAATCTTTAGTACTGCCAAATTTAAATCTCCACGCATCTATTAAAACCAAATTATCCATCATATTTTGAAATGAACCTGGTAATTTCCCTTGATTTTCTTTTATTTTCTTCTTAGACATCCTATCTATTTTTGGATCGATCACTCCATTCCAATCCCCCATAAAAATAAATTGATTATATTCTAAATCCATAATTTTCTTACTAAGTTCTTTATAAAAATTTTCTTGTTTCTTGTGTGGGCCATATATTCCAATTACTAATATTTTTTGATTCTGCCAATTAATTTCCACCCCCACATAATGACCTGCTTCGTCCTTAAATATTTCTTTAAAACAAATCTTCGAATTTATATTCATTACTACTCCATTTTTTTTTGTTTTTGATATAGATATATAATCCTTCCCAATTTCCTGTTTCTAATTAAATAAATTTTTCCTGGTTGTATACGAATTTCTTGTAAACAAATTATATCTAATTTCTTTTTCTCAATTACATGAAAAATCTTTCTTCTTTTTTGAGGGGTTACAATTCCTTTTATATTCCAAGAGAGAAGTTTCAAAAACATATTCTATATATGTACTGTATATACTGTATTGTTCCTTTATCAATTAGATTCTTCCCCTACCTCCAAGCTTCCTTCTTCTCTTGGTTCATTCCCTATAGCTTCCTCTTCATCATCTCTTTCTTGTTCTTGTTCTACTTCTTGTTTATCCTCAAGATGGTCGTCTTTAGTTTCTTCTTCATCTCGTACTTTCCGTCTTATATATTCTTTTCCATATCTTTTCATAAATACTTTAGCTTCTTGTACTGATTCAATTCTGTATTGTTTTCCTTTATATCTAAAACTGAGGCCTTCTAATTTTCCCCATCGATATGTTATATTCTGATGTTTTAAAAAAGTTGTCAAAAATCTATATTCATTTCTTTTTCTCAAAATTCTTGATGGTACATCCTTATAAATTGCCACTCTAATATTATCTATTATCAAATCTGTTTCTAGACTTTTTTGAATTATTTCTTCTCTCGTTTTTTTCCGTACTAACTGAATCATCACATCCCTTGGGAGTTTTCTTTCTTTCGCTATTCTAGATTCAATCCTATATATTTTATCTATCTCCCATTCCATTTTTTCTAAGGAGATATTCAAATATTCAGCTAAAGGAGGAATCAATTTATTATATAAGTTTTCTTCTCTCTGTTCCGCCAAACCTCTTATTTTTATAAAATTTTCTCTTGTCTTCAAATCCATTAATGCTTTTTCATCAAGCAATCGCTCTTGTTGTCTTCCCAAATTCTCCGCCATTTCTTCTACCTCTTTTGTCTTCAGCTCCAATGTTTCCACCCGATTCTGTGTTACCTTCAAATCTTCTTGAAGACCTCCCAACGCCAATTTAATTCCTTTTAATTCATTTTTAAAGTCTTGTTTTATTTCACCTCTCAAATCTTTCATTTCCTGACGTATATCTAATTTTATATTTCTTATTTCTTCCAATAACGTCAGTTGATATTGTTCTGCCTTACTCTGTTCTGATTTTTGTGTAGGTTCTAGTGAAAGTTTCCTTTGTCCTGCAGAAGTCAATGCCTTTGCCATTTTGGATGTCTTTCTAGTATTCATTAATCTCTAGCTTTAAAAGATTAACTACTGCTTTCTTAACAGGGCTTAATAAATCTCTAATCATAAATTAACCAATATACACTTGCTATTTTCACATTAAGCTTATATATACTTAATTTATATTTAAGTACTATGCAAAATACGATATCACACCATACAATTCAATGCAATAATATTATCTGATGACTCCAGTTTCACATACACAATATCCTAATATCCAATCATGCCAAATATTAAAGTACCAATATGTTTAAAACTCCTTTTTTTTCTTTTCTTTTTTCCCCCTACATCAATTATTACTCAAAGATCTTTAATCTAAGAATGTGAAGATAGCAAAAGATAGAAAAAGATATCAAAAGAAAAAGATAGAAGAAAAGGGAAAAAAGATATATATATAAAAAAAATTATTTAAACCTTAATCACTTTTTCTGCTTACAGATAACGCTTATATATTTCTCCTTACTTAACCCTTCAGTTATTTATTTTCAATTATATTTCAATTATTTATAACATATTTATATTTTATATTTATATTATTTATAATATTTCAAAAAGCTATAATCAAAAGCTATAAACAAAAGAACGAAGAGAAAAGAAGAACTTCAAATAACACTTTAAATATAATAGTCACGTCTTTTCTCTGTCGTCGCTGCCGTCCTTCGTCGCTACCGTTGTTACTCCCTCTCTATCTCCTTCGTCATTCCTCTTCGCTTAATTCGCCTGTCTTTATATCGCTATCTTCTTTTCTCCTCTTTTCTCCTTGTATACCACGTTTCTCAATCCCCTCTATATCTCTTATTCTCGTGTTAATATCAATCCTGTAATGGTATTAGTCCCTCTTCTTCTTCTTCTTCTTCTCACCACTCTATTTCATATTTCAGATTTCATATTTCAGTTCCACAGTTGCCATTAATCCTCCAACTCACTCGACCCCGTCCGTCTTCTCCTTGTAATCCTCCCGTTCACCTCTCTCTCTCTCTCCAAATTCTGTTAAGTCCAATCTCTCCAAATTTCAAACTCCAACAAACTCCAACAAACTCCAGCAATCCTCAACAAATCATTCCCGTCTCAATCCAAATCCTGATATAACAATCCAACACAGAAGAAAAATTCTATATAAAATTATTCGGAATTTCTTTTACGTCCTCCAAATACGATCAGTTTCAGTTAGCTCTCCGTGAATGGTTTCTCAAGCACATGTCCATTCCTCTGCCTGTTATATCCGAGTCAGTTGTCTATTTCTTCACCACCCACTTTAAAGTTTTAAAGTCACATTCAAAGACCCACTCACAGTTGATTTCTCAAGATAAATATCTGGCGATCTTAATTCCCAAATGGGATAATAAAAAAAATGACCATAAATCTTCTCTTTTACCAAGTCCTAGAAACAGTTTGCCGACGCTGCTTGAAGCTTAAACATTCAAGCACTGGCAGACAGCTATGGCTGCTCCTGTCTTCCTCGTCCCATCCACTGTCGTCTTGCGCGATCTCGCTCGATGGCAGCTAAGGGATGCGTTTCGACCTTCGGAGCCCCCTCTTCGACCCCCCTATACCAAGGGGGATCTTGGATCAGGCTGTTGTTATTGCCTAATGTGTTTCGCCATCTGTCAGAGGATCCCTTTGCACGAAGCTTCAAAGGGAACCTTCTGGCAGCGCCATGCCCAAACCAGAAATTATTCAAAAAATTTTCAAAATCTTTGTTTTTGGAGATTTGAGAAACACTGTTATAAAGAATCTTGTCAAGAATCATTGCAGTTAGGATTTATTCTGTGCAAAAATTTGCACATGGCTCTTTTGTGCAGAAAATAACATTTTCTGTCAGGAAACAGGATTTTTTTTTTGCATAAATAGTATTTTCTGCACAGAAAATGCTGCAATTTGGGACTTATTCTGCACAAATTTTACATGTTGATTTCTACAGAAACAGAAATTTCTGCAATGGAAACAGATTTTTCTGCGCCAAAAAAATTTTTGCAGATAATTTTTTTTCCATGAAGAAAATACAGTTTTCTGTACAAATTAACCATGTGTGAATTTTGTGAAAAATAAGCCATGAATTGTGAATAGGGTTCAAAGACTGTGTGGCTTTCAATAGTTTGTCAAAGTGGGGAGAAAATTGTTTAAATTTTTTATTGCTTCCTTTGAGAAGAAAATTAAGAATTACATCTCTAAGTGCTGAGACATCTGTGTTAGATGTCTGCATGTTTCTTAGAGGATTAATATCACATTATTGTGTTAATCTGATCTCAGAAGAAAGGACTTTTATAGATGATGAGTGTGAATCATATTATTCCCAATCACTTGAATTATTCTGCATAGACTCACAGGCAAGCCAGTGGCAACTCTTTTAGTGTTGCAGTGTTATTGATTTCTCACGCTTTGCAGTTTTCAGTATATCCTCGACTTATATTAGCTCTGCGATGTAGGGTAACCAAATCTACTTTTTAAATACATTAGTGCAGAAATGTGAACTGACATAGGATATTGTACACTATATGTAAACGTTTCCCTGGTTCTTTAACGTATTTCATTATATACACCCACCAAAATATTCTTCTTCTTCGTGGTCTCTGTGCCTCACACAATGGGAATCTTTGCTCATGTGCAGTAGTTTTTTGGAAAGTTCCAGAGCTGAGCACCTTGGCAGGAACCGCTCCCCCATCCAGTACTGAACATGCTCAGTTCTGCCAAGCCGATGGTCTCTCCTCAGTTTCTTTTCATCCACCGACCTGTTAGCAGCTCGGAAGGCTTCCTCGCTGAGCAGTTCTTCTACTTCTTGGGTTTTTCTTTGTTTTTTCTTATCTCTTTACAACAAAAAAACTGTAAGAACTCTTCCCCCTTCTTATGTCATCTCTGTTTAAGTTGTGCCTGTCTTGCAGCCCCAAGGTTTCTCTTTCAAACGCCCACCTCGAGTGCTTGTTCTGCCTCGGGGAGGGCCTTAATGTTCGGGCCTGTTCTATTTGTAAGGATTTCACCTCTCAGACTCTGAAGAATAGAGCTTCTCGGTTGAAATCCTACTGCTGGAAGCAAGCCCTTCATCTTAAAGAGCAGGTGTCTTCCAATACCACTCTTTCCACTGTTTTGGTATCAACGCCTTCTACAACGTCCTCTGCCTCGGTTATGAAATTATCGGTAATGACCAGTCCCTTGGTATGGACACCTTCGGTACCAGGACCAACCTTGACCCGGCCGGCTTTACCGTCGATATCTTCTTTGCTGAAGATTCCAAAGCTCTCCAGGATGCCTACTCTTCCATCCGCCACTGGAGATGCTACCTCAACCTCGCAGCAGGCTCCCATTCACCAGCCCCACAAGGTCCTACCTTGGCGGAGCATAAACGGACCTCGTCACACCATCCTTCTGTTTCCTCCAATAAGGAGAAAAAGAAGAAGAAGAAGCAGCGGCGGCAGCAGCAGCATCGCTCTCCTCCTCCTGCTGCCTGTTCGCTGGCTAATTGACCTTTTTCTCTTAGTCCCTTACTGACACCTCCTTCGACGCAACCTGCGATGTCTACCATCAAAGAGGATGATGCTCCCGTCCTTTCACCGGTGCGGGATGCTCCCCAGCTCCTGGTGCTCTCAGTTCCGGCTGCTGTGGATTTCATGTCCGACTTGGACAGTCGGCCCTCACCACCGGCCTCTCCGCCTGTTACGTCAAACCAATCTGGAGATGGGTGTCTGCAAACTCCACTGGCCCTGGCCCTCTCTTCTGGCCATCCCGAGTTGGGCCATCCTCCTGTTTTGGACGCTCCTCGGGCTATTTCCTGAGACCAGTCTCGAGTTAGTGTGGCTCTTTCTCCGGGATGCGATGAAAGGGGTAGATCCCCATGTCGTCGCAACTATAGCTACCGCACTGCTTACGAGCCTTCGTTAGCGAGAGCCGATTCGCCTTTCTTGTTGGCCTCCTATATCGCGTGGTATGGCCACAAGTACCTTTGGAGAGAACAACCTGGCTCCTACCACTCATATTCACCTGCCTACCGTGACCGGTACCATCTCGAAATTCATCGTTGGTCCCCTTACCGCCCTCAACACTCACGTTCCTCATCACGATCTCCTTTGGGGTCTCATTACCGATACTCCCCTCGGTATCGGTATTGGTATTGCTGCTCCAGATCTCGTTCTCGGTCCCTATTGGCATACTATTGTCATTTGCCATCTCAGTTTCATCACTGGTCCTGAGACCAATTGCCTCATCATCGGGCTGTTTCACCTCCTCCTCTGGTGGCAGCGACAGTGCCTCGGCCTCCGCCGGATACTCACCCTGCATCCACTCTGCCAACATCTCTGTCGGCCCCACTGTTGATGCAGTCCATTGTCGCACCAATCCCGACCATCCTACCCATTTCGTCAGCATCGACCTCGGTACCACTTCGTATCCCGACCTCTGTACTGGTGCAAATTCTGGTCTTGCTTCTGGCTCTGTCTGTTCCAACAGTCTCTGCTCCCGCTCTGCCGGCTGTGCTTCCTGCAACAGGACCCGCCTGACATCATCGTTCTCAATCCCCTGGCTCATCGTCTCCTTCTCCTGGTTCTTATGATTCCGACGGTGATTCAACAGATTCTATACCACAGTCTCATACCTCCCCACCTCTAGCGTTTGAGGACTCATGTCCTGATTCAGCTCCTGAGGATATCAAGCAGTTCTCTGACATATTAGTCAGAATGGCCAACGCCTTGGGCCTCAACATTTCTGGTCCTGCTGCTATGGTACAGGACCCAGTATTCCACTATGTCAACACTCAGCCTCTGTCGACGGCTCCAATTCTGTTTCTGCCCGTCCTGCAGGAGGTTTTGAAACATCCTTGGGGCCAGCCGCTTCAACTGATCCCTCACTGTCTGGAACATCTTTACCATACCCAGAAGAAGGATGTTGATTTCTTATACTCCTAATTCCATTGTCGTTGAGTCATCCCAAACAAAAGGGGGCAAAAGAACCCACGCAACTCCACCTGTTCATGAGGGCCACCGTTTGGCCGTCGATTCTACTCTGCCTCCTTGTTTGATCACCAGGATTTCTAACACTCAAGCGTGCTTGGCGGCCTATCAATGTAACATCTGGGACAGGTTTTTTCCCCTGCTTTCCCACCTGCTAGATGACCACAGAGCTACTGCCATCCAATATTTTAATGAGTCTGTCGCTCTCTCAAATCAACAGATTTTGCTATCCCTGTACACTGTTGAAAGTGCAGCATGCGTGATGGTGGGTGCGATCGCCCTCCACTGATTCGCCTGGCTCCGGTCCACTGGGTTGACTGAGGATAGCAGAAAAAGGATTGAGGACCTGCCCTTTGATGGCCAAGAACTCTTTCATGCGACTACAGATGATGCTATGGATCATCTTATGAAAGCTCAACTGACAGCTAAGAAGATGGGGCTTCATCCAATGGCTCAACCTAGAAGATCATTTTCATCCTGTTCTTCATGGAAGCACCTTTCCTACTCTTATAGGTTCTGCTCTCCTCACCGCACGTCTCACCAATCGTCCTTGCTGGCTTCTTCCCGTCGCTCCTTTAGGCAATGTCAATCATCTTCCAAGAAATCCTCTTTGACTGCTAAGTCATGTTTTTGACTTCTCCTGCCTCTCTTTCATCTGCCCAACCACCTGTCCAGAACCACAGGACTAGCTCGCCACTTCAATACCTGGCACAAGATCACTTCGGACTCCTGGGTTCTGACTATCATCTGTCTTGGCTACACCATTGAGTTTCGAAATACTCCTCCTCTTGGCGTTTTCTACTCCACCCCTGCCAGTCCGGCCCTTCTTGAAGAGGTCGAGACCCTCCTCCTCAAAGGGGCCATAGAGCAGCTGCTGCCCTTGGCCAAATCCACCAGCTTCTTCTCCCAGTACTTCACTGTACCCAAATCGGACAGCACTCTCTGAACCATCCTAGACCTCAGGGGGTAAACTCCTTCATTTCCCCCCGGAAATTCAGGATGGTCACCCTGTCCTCCATTCTGCTTTTCCTGAGGCATTGGGATTGGTTCAAATCCATCGACCTACAAGATGCCTATTTCCACATTTCTATTTGCCCCCCCCCAGGAGTTACCTGCGATTTGCAGTCAACGGCGTCTGTTACCAATACAAGGTCCTGCCATTCGGTCTGTCCATGGCCCCCAGGTTCTTTACCAAGTGCCTAGCTCCTGTGGTATCTTATCTCCACATGAAGAACATTATGGTGTACCCTCATCTGGATGATTGGTTACTGCTGGCATCCTGCAAACAGAAACTGTATGAAGACATCCATGTTACCCTCTCTCTTCTTTCCAATCTCAGACTCAAGGTGAATCCCAAGAAATCCCACTTGGAACCTTCACGCACCCTGGATTTCATCGAGGCCACTCTGGACTCCACTTGCACCAGGGCCTTCCTACCCATAAGGACCCTGCAACAAACCACGGCTGAAGTCCTGCGCAGTCTGTCCATTTCTGCCTGCAGGATCCAACAGCTTTTTGGCTACATGGCGGCCACAACGGCAGCCACCTACTTGTCTCGCCTTCGGGCTCACCCCCTGCAACACTGGATTCTCCGGTGCTTCGATCCTCTGCTTGACGATCAACACCAGATTCTGTGGGTCCCTCGTCCAGTGCGAGACTCCCTTTGTTGGCGGCTGTCCCCATGCCATCTCTTGTTGGGAATACTGTTTGTCGAGCCCTGTCCAACATTTACCATCATGACCGACGTATCCCTCCTCTGTTGTGGAGCTCACTGTCATGGATTTGCAGTCCAGGGCCACTGGGCTGGTTTGGAGATGCATCTCCATATCAACGCATTGGAGCTCTTGGCAATCCTCAAAGCTCTTTAGGCCTTTCGGACCCTTGTTGTTGGACGGACTGTCCAGATCCTGTCAGACAACACGACCGCTGTCTGCTACATGAACTGACAAGGAGGTGCTCACTCCTCCACCTTGCTCTATCTGGCTCTACGTGTGATAACTGAAGCCCCTGTCAGAGCTCCTGATGACGAACAGCAGCTGTTGGTCCCTGTTGCTCAGGGTGGAGTGAGTCCTGCAGCTCAAGAGCTCCCCCTGCTGCCAGGGACCAAGCAGGCTCAGATGTTCCTCTGCCTGCTCCTTTAGGGCAACAGGGATTCAGCTGTGATCCCGAGGAGACCCTGGAGCCTGCGTCAATCAGCCCACAAACATGGCAGAGAATCAAGAGAGCTGAGCAAAGGGAGGCTTCCTTGATTAAGTTCAAGAAGCAGTGACTGGCCACACCTGTGGCCGGGCTATATAACTGCCTGCCTGGAAGCTTTCTTTTGCTTGTGGCAAACTTTCTACAAGTCTTCTCCTTGCCTGGTTTGTCCAGACAATTCACCTTGCCTACGAACTTGCCAGGCAACCTCTGCTGGTTCTGTTTCATGCCCATTCCACTAGGGCAATGGCCTCTTCAGCGGCCCTTCTCAGGGGAGTTGACTTACAGGAGCTTTGTCATGTGGCTACGTGGTCCTGGCCTTTGAACTTCGTCTGCCACTACTGCCTTGACTGCAGGACCCAGCATGATGCTTGCTTTGGTTGTGCAGTGCTGTCTTCTATCTTCTAGGACCTGACCTGCCGTCCACCAGTAAGCTACTCAGTCTCCCATTGTGTGAGGCACAGAGACCATGAAGAAGAAGAAGAGGTTGCTTATGTGTAACTGTGGTCTCACACACACACACCCAGCCTCCCCTCTTTCAGGTCCTTGCTTCAGCGGACTTCAAAACTGAGGAGAGACCATTGGCTTGGTGGGATTGAGCATGCTCACTACTGGATGGGGGAGGGGTTCCTGCCAAGCTGCTCAGCTCTGGAACTTTCCAAAAAGCTACTGCACATGCGCGAAGATTCCCATTGTGTGAGGGCACAGATGACCACTTGAAGAACCACAGTTACAGGTAAGCAACCTGTTCATATGCATTCTAAAAGTGTTTGCAATTCATTCTGTGCTATTTAGACCTACCTTGATTGAAATGAAAAAGTCCTGCCACTGTAGAAACTTTTAGAGATCACTTTATCTGTTGCAAACTACAAAAAGGGTATAAAGTTGTGAAACCATTCAGGGGCATCTTTCAATACAAAATGGCATCCAGTTTTATATTAGGATAAAGATACTGGAAACTGCATGATGAAGTTTACTGTGTTTCTAGGAGGAAACTGCAAACTGTCAGCTTATTTATCTTTTGACAGTTCCTCCAAGTATTGTTGGCATTAATCCTGAGAATCTGACGGTTGTGGTGAATAACTTCATCTCCTTGACTTGTGAGGTTACTGGCTTTCCACCTCCTGATCTCAGTTGGCTCAAGAATGGAAAACCACTCAGCTTGAATACAAATGCTCTTATCGTACCTGGTAAGCAAACACTGCTGTTTTTTGACAGAGGCATTCGTCTTATTTCCGCATTATCTTAACAGGACTGACAAAGAAAGTAGATAAGGGCAAAAGAATGCTTAGTGTGCTTCTATTTGTCTATTAAAAAATACATATCTCACCAAAAATACATTTGGCATGATATAGTCTTAATTTTTTAAACAAAGGTACACATCCCTAAACGCTTTCAAGAAACTGGTTCAGGTTGGAAGGAAAACTTCATATCGGTTCAAAACAGCTGGCTGGATAGCTTGCAGTGCTTTCTTGTTACCTTTTTTGAAAATGGAAAGAGTAAATGGTTCTTTTGTTAGTGCACTCTGTTCCCAGAATTTTGGAACCATTTGTGTTTGAGCCTTCCAAAGTTTAGACATAGGGTTCATGTGACAATTCTTACTTATTTCAATGGTTAAAACAGACAACTGAAAGCAAAAATGAGAGGGACAATACTGAGAACATGCTTTAAATAAAAAGGGCGCTTAAAGGAAGAGGAAATCACAAGAAAAAAATCGTATTTGTTTATTTCTTCTCCTTCTCTTAAATGATGTAGAAAGAGGCACACAGCGGCTGACTGTCTTCCAGGAATGGGAAGAATATTTCCCAGATGAAAAATAGCCTTCCTAACATTTGAGAAACCTAGTTAGGAGGAGTAACACAGAAGCAGGAAATCTGTGCATTTGGTCACTGTTATTTTTTGCAGAAATACACATGGATTTTGTGTATCCACATAGTGGATTTTATATTAAGAAAATGCTGTGTTTGGGAACACAAAGGAGAGTTGTGAAAAAATGTTTTTTATGCAAGCAAGTCCAATGTTGCACAAAAATTGTGTGAAAAATTCCAGAAAGTCATTTGTGTGAGACAATTGTATTTTTTTTAACAAACTTCTGTAATTTTTAGGCAAAATAAAAACACAAAAGGTGAAAGAACACACACATTGTATTCACACAAACCTCACAATTTTCATTCAACCCCCTCACTGTTTCCAGAAATAGATTTGTGCAAAATTCATTCTTTCTTTCTTTCTTTCTTTCTTTCTTTCTTTCTTTCTTTCTTTCTTTTTTGTGCATGCAAGGATGAAATAATTGAATATTTACATTCCTACTGACTTCACAGTTTCTTGTTGATGATGCCAAAGGATAAGGGCAAAGAGGAATGGCATGACTCAGAGAACAAATATATCAGGTTGAATATAAAAACATAAGGAGTGCCATGTTAGATCAGACCAAAGGCCTATATAATCTAATATTTTATTCACACAGTGACCTGTCAGTTGTCACTGGAAGCCTGCCAGCAGAATATGAGAGGCATTTTCACAGGCCAGGAAGTTGCTTGTAGCCCTTTAGAGATGTCTGCTTCAGAATCTGAAAAAGAATGTTACCTGCGACCTATGCATGCATGATTTCCTATAATTAAAAGCGATGAGGATGCACTGAAGGATCTGCATACACATTGCCACCATTGAATATAATGGAATGCAAGTATTCATTAATTTGTGGGGGCTCCCACTATATAAGCAATATGCAGAGCCCACCGTATGAGCAAAATAATTTTATGCTAAAATGACAAAGTTTAAAGCATCTTGATTTAAGAAGCCAAGAAGATTACCAAGCCTTATGTCCTACAAGTATTCACTTGGCTCTTTCTTTCATATGATTAGCAAACAAACAAGAGCACCTTTAGGCCTAAGACCAGTTGTTACTCCAGCTATAGTAGACCTGTTGGGTCAATTGCTGAATGGTTAGTTAGCACTGGCAACGATTCTCATTAATTCAGCGGATCTACTCTGACTTGAACTAGTCATTGGATTCAGGCCTTCATTAATAATTAGTTCACATCAGCAAGCTGCGCTTAGCATTTTCACAACAAGCCAGGATATTGAATCATTATTTGAAGCTGACTTATTATCCTGTTTTGTTCTGAAATTGACTTGGTCAAAATGGGAAATTATAGTTAACTGAAAGCATTCTAGGTTGTTTGCTGTGTCATGTGAAGCAAGGTGCAAAAGGCCTTTTCTTTTCTGAGCATATTTCTTCATATTTTGGTTTATTACACTGATATATGATAGCTTTGAAGTGGTCAATATGTTCAAGTCTGTAGAAATTAATACTAATTTAAGGTGATGAAAATGTCTTGATAAAAATCTCAGTTTTCATACTGAGAAAGACTTGTAGCTTTTGTTTGTTCCAGCCAGGAGGATTTTCATATGTATGAAGCATGGCAAAAGTTTGCAAATCTTGTGCCTGGAGAGCATACTACATAGAATTGCATGTGCTAGGATTCCTCTGTTATCCTACCATAATATTTCTTTTAAAACCTCCCTGTGTCTAACCCTTCTGCTTTTTAAATTCTATTAATGCAACAATGGTATAATGACCTTTTCCAACAATATTGTCATCTTTGTACAATTTTAGGTGGCCGCACATTGCAGATTCCCAGGGCACGTCTGTCTGATGGTGGAGAATATGTTTGCATAGCTAGAAACAATGCTGGGGAAAGCAGGAGAAGGAGTTTCCTTACCGTTTACAGTATGTTTCCTTAAAGTAAAAGAACATTAATTTTTTCAATATTAATATCTAATAATTCTTTTTTAATGTAACTGTTCCTCCTGCTGGATTTTTTTTAAAAAAAACATCTTTCTTCTTATGTTTGCTCCACCCCAAAGTTCCCCCTAGCATTAAAGACCCCAGTGGTACAGCTCTTGCGGTAGTAAATGTGAGAGTGGGAATGCCAGTGACCTTAGAGTGTGAATCCAATGCTGTTCCACCTCCCATCATCACCTGGTATAAAAATGGGCGCATGATCGCTGTTTCGTCTAATATGGAGATCATAGCAGATGGACAAATGCTTCACATCAAAGCTGCTGAGGTATACAAATGTACTCTATACTTTTATTTTGGTTTATGTAGATAGCCCATTTTTCCACTGAAACTTGAGGTGTTGTATGTTGAACACCAAGATATAAAACTATTCTTAAATTGCAGCAAAAAGATAAAATGACAAGAGGTAGAAAAGAAATAACCAGGCAGCTTGGAAGCCTCTTATTCAGTGCAATTCAGTGTATATAAAAGACCTTTTAACTGCACACCTTATTTGTTGTTTTGTTTTTGGATCAGTGAAGATAAATCTGTATCACAAAACAACTCTAGGGGCTCACATCAATCTGTGCTTCTGTTGACATCCCTTCATCTTCCCAACTCTGCTGACTGTTTGCATGACAGACTGAATCAACTGCTGCGTTTGTTAATTGCTAATATACTTGTGAAAATGTAAATAGCTTATGTTTATTTCCAACATGAGTTCATATCAGGTGATTCTAGTAAATGGCCTGCCAGCATATTCAGGAACAAAGATATTTATTGGTTGAAAAAACAAACAAACCCAAAACCTTGTTCAGTTCTTAGTGGCCGCTCAGTTCAGTTTTTGTGGGATTTTGGATTGAGTTTTCTAGCACAATGGAGGTTATAATGTATTCCAGCTTTCTAGCACAATGGAGGTTTTAATATATTCCAGTTATAATGTATTCCAGTGAAACTGCCAAACACTATTATTTGGAAAAGTAATGGGATGTCATTTTTCTTCCTGCATCCTCAGGTGTCTGATACAGGCCAATATGTATGTAAAGCTATAAATATTGCAGGACGTGATGACAAGAATTTCCATCTTAATGTTCATGGTAAGCTTATGCCTTACGAACCTGTAGTGACTTAGACAACAGACTTTCTCTCTTATTGGGAACAGCAAGAGAAAGGAAAGACAAGACTTATTTGTTCTGGATCTGACCTTGTAGAAGGTACCCTTGGTACTTTCCCTTCTGTTTCTGGTGGCAGCAGAGCAAAAAGCAATGGTGGAGTAGAAAAAGGGACAGTTTATAGAGTTGAGTCCCCTTCTATCCTGAGCATCTCAGATTCCTAGGCTGTTTTTCAGTAATTTTGTGTATGTGTTCATCTCATCCATACAGTTCCACCCATTATTGAAGGCCCTGAACAAGAGTGGATCAATGAAACCATTAGTAACCCTGTAATCTTTACATGTGATGCTACTGGAATTCCTCCACCAACCATAACATGGCTCAAGAATGGAAAGCCACTTGGTAACATGTTCTGCAGCTCATTATTGTTGTTGTGATAAGTTGCCTGTCCAGTCTTTTTGGATGGGAAATGAAAAGTACATTAAGTGAAAAGAAAACAGATCACAAGCTGAAAACATTTTTGTCTCCCCTATTTTACTTTCTGATAGGGACATTCTATGGCTCTATCAAAGCTAGGCTAATCTGACTGAAATAGTCTGAATTTTTGCAAGTGATATAGTAGTGATAACTTTGTCTTTCTCCTAAGTTTTCCTCATGGTATTGCTTAATGCTATGTCTGGTGCCCATTGTAGAATCAAAAAAACTGTACAAGTTTCATGTTATCAACCCCTAAGATAATTTAGGCATATGGGTGTTGGTTATTGATTTACAAATCTAATTATTGCTTTACAGATCTGAGGTGAAAATGTTTATAGAATTCTGCATACTATCAATATGCTAATTCCTTTTTCTTTCTCTTCATTTAGAAAACTCTGCCTCACTTGAAATGCATATTTTGTCAGGAGGCAGCAAGCTACAAATTGCGAGGTCCCAATATTCAGATAATGGGAACTATTCTTGTATTGCCTCAAATGTTGAAGGCAAAGCTCAGAAATTTTTTGTGCTTTCTGTTCAAGGTACATGGGTGTGTGCTTGCATGTGTGTGTTCTCAAGCCTTTTCAATTTATTTTCATCTGTAAGCTCCAAAGCACTTTATAAATAACTGTCCTAACATAACATGTGGATGTGATCCATTTTAGCACCAGTGCTGGGGAAATTAGAGCTCTGTGAACATTTCCCTCCCATCTTCATCCAACCCTTGTTCTTTGCTGAAGACGTGTTTTGAAGCCCCATGCAGACAACTGTGAGGGTTGGATTTGAAAGCACTCAGATTCTCCTATTTCCATGAATGGCTTTGTTGGTTCTGTGAATGCATGCCCCTTCTCCCTTCTCTCATCATCTGGCTAATACACTTTTTCTTTCTAAAGTTCCTCCAAATGTTGATGGTTCTGAAATGCCTAGTGAAGTCAATGTCCTCCATGGAGAAGATATCCAACTTTCCTGTAAAGCCAATGGAATTCCGAAACCTGTAATTCAGTGGCTGAAAGATGGAAAACCAGTCAGTAGTGATGAATCTCAGCGGATAAGGTTAAGTGTTGAATTTTGTCATGCTGATTTTGTCATTTTGTCCAAGCAAGAAGTAGAATAGAAAAGGGGGAGAAATTACAAAGTAGGAGAAAGGTGAGGAGAATGAGAAAGAGAAGAGTTTGCAATGATGGGAAGAAAGGTCTAACAGAATTATTTAAAGTTTAGATGAGCCCTCCAGCTACACTGGACATAAATATTTTTGCAACTGAGGCCCTTTCTGCAACAGGCAATTAGAACGGGGCAGTGCGTCCTCTCACAGAGGTTGTCTGCACCTTGGAGCAGACTACTTACTGGAGATCTGCACCTCAGTCCACTCCAAAATGACCCCAAGTGGTCCTCCAGCGTGTTTTCTAAAGACCGCAAAAAACAGGTCTTTATTTTCCTGGAATGCGCCATTGTGTCCCTGCTCCCTTGTGCAGAAAAAAAGAAAAAGAAAAAACTGTGTTCCTAACAAAAAGTATGAGGGAAAAAGAAGAGAAGGAACTTACAGATTTAACAGGTTTTAATAAAGGACAGAAAGCAAAATATCTGGGTGTCTGGATCACAAAAAGAAATAATGAACTATTTCAGAATAATTATGAAAGAAAATGGAAAGAGGTAACTAAGGATCTGGAGAAATGGACTCAAATGTGACTATCTATGATGGGCAGAGTAGCTGTCATAAAAATGAATGTACTTCCAAAGATGAATGATCTCTTTCAAAATCTTCCTATTATTACAAACACCAAGCTATTCACACAATGGAAAAGAGACTTAATCAAATTTATATGGCAAGGAAAAAAGCCTAGAATAAAATGGAACATTATGACAGATACAGCAGAAAGAGGAGGGTTGGGCTTACCGGACTTACAGATATATTACAAGGCAGCGGCATTCACTTGGATAAAAGACTGGATGAATCTTCAAGACGCGAGAATGCTGGCACTTGAGGGAGCTGACTTAAGGATGGGTTGGCATGCCCACATGTTTGATGGGAAAGCGGTGGTGGACAAAGATTTTGTGCATCATTATATAAGAAAATCATTATTTAAAATATGGACTGATTACAAGAATAAGAACATTAGGCAGCTACCTATGTGGGTTTCCCCTCAAGAAGCTTTCTTTGGAAGATGGACTGAATCAGACAAGTTGCTGTGTTATGATGACATATTGGAAGAGACAAACTTGAATGCTTTTAAGATAAAATCAAGAGAAAAATTGGAAGCAGAAGGAATAAAATTAGTTTCCTTACAGACAACTAACTGAGAGATTTCAGATGGGTGTCAAAACTTATGGAACAGAACAAAAGGAGCAAGGGGGATTATTGAAGCTATTGTCTGAAAACCCACCTCATTTACTAGCGCACTTATATCAAGAGATCTTACATCAAGAAAGGGAAGAGGAAACAGTTAAATTGGCAATGATAGTGTGGACTCAAAATGTTGGACATCCAATTCAGTTAGCATACTGGGAACAGAGTTGGCAATGGACACCGAAATTTACTGCAGTTCAGAACCTAAAAGAGAACTATTTTAAGCTTTTTCATAGATGGTACATGACACCAGAAAAATTAAAGAAAATATGTAACACGGGAACAGGGCAATGTTGGAAGTGTCAGGAGAATGTTGGCACACTATTTCATATGTGGTGGTCATGTCCTAAGGCCAAAAGTACTGGAATGATATTCATAATATATGTACAGTATTAAAGGTTCAACTGGATAAGATACTTGAACTGTATCTGTTAAAGATGACGTATATGTTAGATGGAACTGGCATAAAGAAATATTGGAGAATATTACTATCTATGATTATGACAGCTCGTATTGAATATGTGAGGTTATGGAAAACTGAACAAATACCTGCAATAGAGCAATGGTGGGCAACTTTTATTGAAAATCGGAATGCAGATATAGTCTCTCAGAGACTGAAAGGAAAATCAGATGATGATAATGGCAAATTGTACTGGATATGGATGGGGTTTTGACAGGAAATAATTCTTAATTCATGGTAATATGATAGCAAGAACGAGAAAATCAGAGAAATATCATGGAACGTGTAAAGTTGGGTTGAAATGCAGGAACTATCTTGGTATTGTGATAAATTTGTTGCGATGCATAATGATAGTATGTCAATGATATAACAGTTTATGTAATCCAGAGGGGAACGGAGGATAACTGTAACAATTCGGTAAATGTACAGTGAGAAATGTATGTTTTATATGGTGAGCTATAATAAAAATTATATTAAAAATAAATAAATAAAGACTGCAAAAAACAGGTCTTTATTTTCCTGGAATGCGCCACTGCGTTCCTGCTCCCTTGTGCAGATTCGCAGGCTCGCACCAATGCGAGCCTGCGATCTACGGAGGGTGGGTTTTAGGCGCGGCGAGCTTCAGCAGTTGGTTGGGACCCATGACCAACTAGAAGCTGCCATTTTGGAAGCCGGAAGCAGTGTGGATCTACAGACCTCGCACTGCTCCGATTCACCCAGGACCAAGGAGGAGCCCTGCGGAAGGGCTTCAGGGACATTCCTCGTTGCTTCGGACCCTAGAAGAAGTGGTAGGTAACAGCACAGAGCAATTCCCTTGTCTCGTGCGGAAAGGGCCTGAAAGAAAACAAACATCAAAATGCCAGTACATGCAAACCACAATTTGATCACTATTATGTGCCATATAAATTCAAAGTGCTATTTTGAAAATTGTTGAGATAGAGAAATAGAGAATACTGGAATATTGAGATAGAGAATACTGGAAGGAAAGCTGTCTTTATTTATTTATATTATTTATTTATTATGCTGCTTATAAAAAAATCAAAAGATAACAAGATATCAACAAGAAGTACATATTTTTATAAAAGTCATAAACAATAAAATAGAATAAAATGTCAAAACTAAATGTAAATGCAGAAAAAATGCAGTAAAGCAGTCTGACCAATTTGAGACTTTCAAGAAAATGGAATGTGTTGACCTGGGGTTTTAATAATTCCTTGTTAGTGCCAGTGAGACCTCTATGAATCTGAAAGTTTTGCACCATTCACACCTTTCTAGATTCTAGATTTCTGCTTGCTTGAGCCAGTGCAAAAGACCAGTCTTGTCAAATTGTAAATGTGTTGATAGATCCATGGGATATTTTGCTCAAGCAATTGTGTGGGCTCTTTCCCCTCCCAGCCTGTGTCCATTGCACAATTCAATCTGTATTACAGCCCACTGAAAAATTTAAATATTTGTAAAAACACTGATAGGGTATGTGGTACACAGCTAGAAGATTGCCTTGTGAACCAGGATGGAACCAGGTTGGCAAGCCATTCACTCTTAGACCCCACACCTACCTATCTATAGCATGGTTTTAGTGAATGGAATTTACATCCTAGTGATGATGTAAGGATCACTAAAATTAAGTTGTAATGTATGTGAAGACTTTTGAATACTCCAGAATCCTATAAAAGATCTAAGTATTGTTCTTTCCATTTCCAATGTTTAACATGAGAGACAGTCAGTGGTGGCTGGAAACTCCTATGTCAGCAGGAAAGTGAATCTCCTCTAGGTTTTTGTCTGAACTCTAAAAGAGTTATCCAAGATGCTGAGCCTGTGTTGGAGCTTAGGGTTAAGCACCTTGGATAGGTGCTTTGAACTAAAATCTAGTGAATATTCATCACCCCAATTATATGGAAGCCACTGACTGGATGTCATTGTCGCCATCAGCTGAACTTTACATTTCAAAGATATTGAATGGCATCTTGGTCACTGTTTGGATTCCAAATCCTGAGGTTTTATATCCAGCACATTTGTCTTGATGTTAAGGTAAATGTGTAAGGATTTTAAAATACGTATAAACTAAATTATTCTATGATTTATTCTTCTAGCCGAGCTCCAGATGGCAGCTTACTGAGCATTTTTGGAGCCCTTGCAAGTGATGCAGGGAAATACACTTGTGTTGCTACCAATCCTGCAGGGGAAGAAGATAGAATTTTCAATGTGAATGTATATGGTAAGTTTTCTCTTATAACATCTTTTCTGTTTTATAGACGAAGAAGAAAACATTAAAGTTTTATGTGGACCTAAGCATTGCTTATAGTACTGTGAACTAAATAGATGTGGAACATTCAGCTTTTTCGGAAGTCACAAAATGTGATCTTTTAGAATTAATGTAAGGGCCTTTAGGTCTCATGGTCTTGAAGAACCTGTGCCTCTGATACGATGAGCTTATTAAAGCCCTTAACTTGCATGCTTGCTTCTTAAAAATTTAAAAGTTTGCTGATGACAATGCCACCAGAGATCAGAATGTCAGATCTTTTTTTTTTAAATGAACTTCTTATAAACCTAAAATTTCTATTTTGAAAGCTGAACCACGTTTTTCACATTCTACATGAATCAGTGTATTTTACAAGGAAAAATACAGTGGAAACCCTTGTTTATGAACCATTGTTTGGAGCAAGGCAAATTCATGGAAGTGTTAATTTCTGCATGACTGAAATATGTAAATGAGCGTAAGTGAAGTCTTTGCTACTTGCGTGTCATGTAGCCCTAGCAGAAAGATCTATGGCAGTTCTAAGCAATCTTTTAAAAACACATGATCCATAGTGTGATTCCATCCATTTTTATAGTTTCTCCTGATTCTCCACCCACTGCCAAATTTGCTACTGTACCAACCGGAAGCATAATTCCACTTGAAAACCTATTTCTTCTTGTGGCAGTGTGGGAGGGGTGGAACACAGTCCATTACAGGTTTATGGGGCCATGAATATGCAGTGGGCTCCATGCTCACCCCCCCCCCCGATTGCACTCCCAGGAACAAATCCCAGGAAACCCAAAGAAGAAATAAGTGTGGGACCTTAAGCATTTTGTATTTTATCTCCTTTGGATCACATATTTCTCAGAATGGTAGGCAATCTAGTGACCTCCAGATGTTTTGGTCTGTAATTTCCATAAGCCGCAGCCAGTATAGTCATTGGTTAGATTATGGGAATTAGCCACAAAGCTCTGCAGATTCAATGAGTCCTAAAAGATATGTCTTTGTAGGATGGAAACTCAGTGGTCACTTGAAAATCACTGCAAGTATTCAGTGTTCCAGAAATGGGTGTATGCTGAAAAGTCATCAATAATATGTATTCCTGATATCAACAATTCTTTAAAGCAGTTTTAGTTCAGCCAGAGTTCAAACCTTTCAACACTTCCCCGCCCCCGCCAGTTTGACCCTTGGCACTTCTATAAGTTGTCAACTACCATTGCTGAGCAATCTTTAGGAAATGCAAGTATCTGATTCTTTTGTTATCTAAGCTTTTACAAAGAGTAATCTTTTCCCTATATTCCAACATGTCATTAATATTAATCATGATAATTTAATTGTGCATGAGAAAAGCTTCTAAAAGCAAAGTTTCAAGGAACAATATATCTGGTGGGTTTCTGAAACTACTTCCCAACTTTTGTGGGTTCTGCACTAGTTTACAGATCTTCTCTGACTTGAAAACATGGCTGCTATTCTTCATAAAACCAGCAAAATCATCACACAGACACTTAGACATGACTTAGACATGTTTAGTGGGGGCTAGGGCTTTGAAGTAACAAGCTGCATATAAAGTAGACACTGCAACAAATTACTTTTTCATTGCATGTAATGGAGATACTTCAGTACTTACAAGTATTTTCTCACTTCCAAGTAACAGAAGGCATAACAATTATATTTTAAAAACAACATAAAGTTTGGTTTGCCCCCTGGTGGTCTTGCCAAAAACATTTTCTAGTTGTAAAAAATAAGTGTGGGCCAGTATGCATTTTGTATTTTATTTCCCCTTTGGACCATTAATCTGATAAAGATAGCTAACATGGCAGTCTGTAGATTTTTAAACCCAAGGTGTGAATGGTGCCAACTCTCAGCCACCATGGCCCGTGGTCAGGGATTAGGGGAGGTAAAATCTAGACATCTAGGTATTACTAGGTTGCCTACACCTGTATATAATACTTTACCAGGGTGAAGTAATTGGGAAGCCTTTACTGTTACATGGTGCTAGTTTTGTTACTGAGCCTGCCAAATTCTGAGTCATCATCTGGAGACCAGAGTATGTTCTGACTACATTCTTTTTTTTAGTAGTCTTCCTTCCAACCTCACATTCCCTTCTCTTCACAGCTTGAAGCTCTACCAAGAATGTAATTGCTAAGAATTAATGTTGTAGGCATTTCTAAGAAATATATGAATGGTGCTGTCAAGAAAATGAAAAGCTGAACTTAGTGGACCAGTATATGTCATCATGGAACAGCAGGATACAACTGATAAAAGTTACAACACAGTAGTTATCTTTTGTTTCTCCTTTGATGGATTGAACAGGAACTGCATTCTGGATGCAGACACAATCCTGAGATAGATTTATAACAAAATTCAGCATGGTTTGGCCAAGGGAATAACCCCAGGAGGTGGAGTGGGATGTGTGTGTTTTGATTTAGACATTTGGATATTATTTAACTTGGAACACTGTGAGGAATGTTTCCTTGGATTAGAGAAACAGTGCTATGACAATCTTGAGTTGTAGCAGAAGGGCAGCTACTTTATCAAGAATAATATTAGCTTATGAATCTGTTCAACAGCATTTTCTCTAATGACACTCTAATCCAAGGCCCTTTTCGCATGGCATTTGTCATGTGAAAAGGCACCTGAAGCGTTGTGCGATTGTGAGGAGCGATCTGCACGACACACTCACAATCGCGCAATGCTCCAGGGCCTGGCAGGTGCCACTCGCTCACTTTTTCATTTTTGGCTTTCAGCCACAAATGGTGCACGATCGCGCGTTGCTCCAGGGCCCCATGTGCACTTGCCGTGCGTGCGGAGCCTCCAGAGCCACGGAGGTCGCGCTTCCTGCCCCAGCGCAGCCTGCGAAACTCCCAGGCTGCACTGTGGAAGGAAGAGGTAGGGCTCTCGTGCTACCTGCTTGGGAGCAGGCAGCTCATGCAGAGCTGAAGCAGAGAGGATGTGAGAGCCTCTCGCTGGAGGCTGCTCGCACAATTCCCACACCCCAGCACCAAAAAAAGGTAAGGTGTGGAAAGGGCCCAAGATCCTGTTTGAAGATACTGAGCTCCCTGAGGTAGAGAACAAGAGTCCCACCTCCCCAGTTTCACTTGCAAAACATGACTGGACTGGCAGCTGAATTTATTCTTTAATAGTACTAGCATCCTCCACCACACCTTGACTGCAGCAGAGTGGCTTAGGGCATGCAGAGTCAGCTATATGGAACACAGTTGCTGCCAGTTCCCAGGAACTGCTTCTTGGGGTGCCTTCATACTGCCTAATGGCAAGGGTGAACCTGCTGTTCCTAGTCTTCCTGCTATTAGAGGTGGGTACCTCAGTCAGAGCACTTTTAAACATGGTACTCAAGATCAGCCTGCCAAAGAAGTTCTACCTGCCTTTATCAATTTCAGATCGTACTGAAGACAATTCTGTTCAGCAGCCTCTTGCAGAATGCTTTTGTTTTTTAGTGTTTTTAACAGCCTTTTTTTTATTCTTCTGTGATTTTCTTGATTTTGTTTTTATCATGCTATATTATTTTTATTTTTAGTATAAGTAGCTCTGAGTGTTTGTTAATAAATGTGTTGTATAAATCCCACAAATAAATAATTTTTCTCATTACCTCATGTGGTTGCAATATTTAGTTCCACCAATTATAACTAACAATAAGGATGAGCCTGAGCCTCTAACAGCCTTACTGGACACTTCAATAAACATTGAATGCCAAGCTATGGGTACGCCACCGCCACAGATAAATTGGCTGAAGAATGGTCTACCTCTCTCTATCTCATCACACATCAGGTTACTCTCGGCAGGACATATCCTCAGGTAATGTTTCCATGGTTTCTGCTGTGCTCAGTTTCATTCTGTGTTGAACAGAAATCTCTGCCCATTCTGAGTTACAATCTCAAGAGGCAGGACTCTTTGTAGTATGTGAGTGGGCTTCTACGCTATTAAGTGCTGACATCCAATAGTCAATGGAAATTTCACATAAACTGTTACTTTGTAGGGTTCAATTATAACAGGTGGCTTCCTTGTCAATGAATTGGTGAATTTGTGTTCTACTCTGAACTTTACTGGACATCTGCAAAATGCTGAACCCTATTCCCAAAATATGTTCAACATGTTAAGTAGCTCCTTTAAGATCGACCTAAAAAGCAGTTCACTGCTCCTCTAACATGGAAGCAGTGACGGTGCTCCCCCATAAGGTTTCTGGAGGTCATGTACTATCATTCCCAACCTTTTGAGATAGATACTTTCCAGCTTCTTATGATAGAAACTAATATTATTTTGCTATATCTGGTACTCATTTGCCTCCAGCCTTTATCCAATGGTGGAGATCATGTGGCCCTCCAGAGACTGTTGGATTAGACCTGCCATCAGCCCTTGCCAGGAGACAGTGCTGAGGATGATGTGAACTGCAATCCAAGAATAAGTGCAGGGGGATATATTCCCCATCCCTGTCTGTCTTACTCCTTATGATTGCCCACAGGAAAGAATTAAGACATTGGGAAATAAAATTACTGCAGTTTGGATTTGTTTGTTACACTTACGTGTTCCACTCCTAAACTGTCAGTCAGTTACTGGTCAGTTCAGACCTATTTCAATCAGAATTAGAACTACATGAGATACCTTCAGTTATGGCTTCTGGTACTCTGTTTCAGATGCCTTGTACAATTTGCTAACCCTGTACAATTGGCTAACCAATAGCTGTTACCAAACCTTTTTGCAGACCACTCTAAGATAACCTTTCTGGCCAAAAGAAAGCAAATCAAAAGTTGTTATTAGAATACCTTTACTGGTCCAAATCAAAGGCTACAAACATTTCCAAATTTATGTAGTTGCTTGGTGGCCTTCATTCTACAAGGTTTTAAAATGTAGGTGGTCTTCATCTGAAAGAAAAAGAGCCTGCAGTTTATTATCTGCTAGAAGAAAGAGAGGCCTATCACATCCACCTTACTTGTTTCAATGGAGAGGCCATAAAATATTTTTGTAGAAAAGATTTATTCAGTACCTCAGTTGTTAAATCTCTATGGAAGAGCAGGCTGAGGTGCAACTGTGGAGAATTTCTACTTCTGTGTTTCTAGGGAAGGAGTCATCCATGAATGGATTAACTCCCACTGCTGCTCAAGCTAGACAGAGCTCACAAGGTCCTCCTATTTCTACTGAAGACCACTAATGAAAAAGTTGGTGTTGTGGGATGCCTTCAAGTTGCTAAGGTGAACCTATCACAGAGTTTTCTTAGCAAGATTTGGTCAGAGAAGGGTTGCCTTCGTCTCCTTCTGAGACTGAGAGAGTGTGACTTGCCCAAGGTCACTCATTGGGTTTCTGTGACTGAGTAGGAGTTCAAATCCTGATCTTCAGAGTCACGCAACAACATTCAAACCACAATACCATACTAGCTCTCAATGAAAAAGTATTTGTGGCCATTTCCGCACGAGGCGAGGGAATCGCTCCATGCTGTTACTCACCGGATCTTCTGGCTTCTCGGTCTGGTCCAGGGTAGTCGGAGCAGTGTGAGGTCTTAGATCCACACTGCTCCAGCTTCCAAATGGCAGCTTCTGGTTGGTCGTGGGTCCCGACCAACCGCGAAGCTTGCCACGCCTAAAGCCCACCCTCTGCAGATCACAGGCTCGCATTGGTGCGAGCCTGTGGATCTGCACAAGGGAGCAGGCACACAATGGCATGCTCTGGAAAAAGAGAAACCTCTTTTTTCTGATCTTTAAAAAGCGCACTGCAGGACCAGTTGGGGCCATTTTGGAGTGGACTGAGGTGCGGATCTCCGGTAAGTAGTCCGAACCTAGTCCGCTCCGAGGTGCGGACAACCTCTGTGGAGGATGCACTGCGTTGTTTTAATTCCCCCGTGCAGCAAAGGCCTGTGTGTCATCATTAAAGGAAAATGTTAAGTGAAATTTAGAAATTACCACCAGTTACAGGAGGAAAGACCAATTCATGAGTGTTCAAGCCAACTTATTTATTGTTTTCAAAACAGATGGAACCTTCCAATAAAAATGTGACTCGGGCAAAACCACAATAAGATAATAAAAGAATGGAACAGGAGAATAAAATGAAAGATTAAAATATCCCTCCCCCTGAAGCAAGAAAGCCTGAAAAAATGAAAAGATATTTACATGGCAACACAAGACATCAAGGTGGTTACTAGGAGACTATCTTGAAGGTGATCCATTCAATAAATATAGTACCAATCCTAGAAGAACCAGTGTGGTATAGAGGTGTGAGTGTTGGACTATAACTCTGGAGACCACAGTTTGAATGCCCACTCAGCCATGGAAAACTAACTGGGTGATCTTAGGCAAGTCACATTCTCTCAGCCTCAGAGGAAGGGAAAAGCAATCCTCTCTCTGAACAAATCTTGCCAGGAAAACCCTGTAATAGGTTTGCCTTAGGGTCACAAAAAGTCAGAAATGACTTGAAGGCACAAAACAGCAACAACAGAACAGCAATCCCTAAGACTCTCTGACTGTGGGACGATTCCATGCATTTATGAGGCCCATGAAACTTGAAGAAAAGCACTTCGTTGTCTATAAGATGAGGAACACTGTGCAAGTGGTAGAAGAATGCATTCTATGTTGTGATCTTCAGGAAAATGTTCATGGGTGTTTCTTTTCCAGAATTGTAAGAACTCAGATAGCTGATGTTGGCATGTACACGTGTGTAGCCTCCAATAGAGCTGGTGTAGATAATAAGCATTATAGCCTTCATGTCTATGGTAAGCCCCTCTATATAATATTATAAAGTGGAATTATTATGTTACTGTGACTTCATTTGCTACGGTCAGTGGCGTATGGACAGGGGGGCAAGGAGGGCGGTGTGCCCTGGGTGGCACTTTTCTGGGGGTGCCGCTTTTTCTTGCCTGCCCTCTTGGACACTATCGCCCTGCCGCCACATGCCATTGCCCAGCCCACATGTGCCATAGCCCTGCTCATGTGCCTCCACCCTTGCCCCTACCCTGCTCGGGCCAAGCTATGCCACTGCCTATGGTGTTGACGCTATAACCAGTTTCCTAGTGTATGTGCTATTAAATTAGTACAATTTTCTTTTGAAAAGTTGTGTGTTGGATTGTGCTGCAAATGTGACATGTATGCATGTTTCTTACATTTTCTCTGAACCAAACACATCATCTAAAACATCTATATTATATATATTCTCATGAGTGTCTCTGTCTTCTTAAAACATTTAAATGTTGGAGGTTCCTGATCTTCAGCAACCTCCTGGTTCATCCTCAGCTACTTTTGCCATAGTCTACACCGTATGCTAAAGTCTCTTTTTTTCCTCAGAAAAGGATCTGGGGGTAAGGAGCTTCCAGGGAAGAAAGGGGAAAAAGCCATTGTTATACATCTCAGGTTGCAAGTCACAGGAACAGGTCACACAGCCAAAATATAGAACAATACTTAGTCAACTAAAGCTTTGTGTTTAAAATTTCATATTCACTTTGTGCTATAAAGTATCACCATGGTCTTTCTTTGCAGTAACACCAAGCATAGACAATAGTGGAGAAACTGAAGAAGTAACTGTTGTACAAGGGAATCCAGCCTCTTTGGTATGTTTGGCTGATGGAATACCGGCTCCTCGTATGTTATGGCTTAAGGATAGCCAGCCTATAAGCCTTGACTCTCGTGTGACTTTGGAAAATCAACAAATGGGTCTTCACATAGTGAACTCAGAAGTGGATGACACAGGTAGATACACCTGTATAGCATCTAATGAAGCTGGAGAAGTCAACAAACACTTTACTCTTAAAGTACTAGGTAAGGATCTTTGAAGATTAATTCATTAATGTAATGGTCCTGGAAGCATGGCTAGTTAGAACTGTCTTCTAAAACTGAGAATCTAAATAGGGTGTCATTTATTTTTTAATCACTACTTATGACTATTTTGACCTAAATAGAATTATTAGTCGCAGTTGCTAGAACAGACACATTGAATCAGTTCTTTAATAGTGAATGAACATTTTCATAAATGCTTGATTCACTGGTTTTTCTCTAGTTACAACTAGTAACTGGATTCAGGTCCAAGGGTAGCCTCTACTACAGGAAAACATTGGAAACATAGAAAAAGCTCTATTGGTGTCTCAGATAACTGGCTTTTATGTGGAAAGTGCTGTCGTCATGTGGTATCTGGCTGTGTGTTTTCACTGTTTGTAACTAGCTAGTAGCTAAAGTCCAGTGATAGGGCTGAGACCATTTCCACACAAGGTCAATACATCGTAGTAGCATCAAATCTTTACCCTCTCATCTGCATATTGAACCATTTTAGTGTTGTAGTTCTCCTTGTGGTTTTCAGCTCTTAGTAGGGTTAACTTTGACAAGAAACCACTGTATCATAAAACTGGAAAAACTCTGATATAAATCTCCCAAACTGGTTCTGTTTGATTTTTTGCCTACATGCAGAAGCGTAGATTCACAGCATAGAAGTGGCTATGGGCATTCCCAGGCTGTCCCTTCTATTGTTTCCATCCCTCTCCCTCCACCCATCAAAGGATAGGCTGCTGTGATTACTGTCTTCATAGGTTAAACAGACAGAGGGAAGAAAGTGGATCTGGTAATGGACTGTTATGTTTGTTGGGAGTGGCAACCTTTGCATGCGTAATGAAATGACTTAGTTTATTTGCATGTCTATTGTAAGCATAGAGAGATAGTCTAGAGAGAAAACTTCCTGTTTGTTGGTTAACACCTCTTTCTCCAGTACGTAGACATTCCTTGTTCTTTTAAAAAGGTTCTCCAGCCATTTTGTCTCTCCCTTTTGTCTTCGCCATTTTGTCCTGAAAACATGCTCTGAGATCTCCTAACAGGGATCATTTTGCAGCAAGCATATGAGTGCTTATTTTTCTTCCTACCTTCCTCAAGAATTGAATCTGTGTAGACTATGCACAAGCTTTTGTGAGTAAACTCTTTTATATTTTTAACCAAACTGTTTTTGTGCTTATTTTGAGGTAGATTAAGTGTGTTTGGGGAGTAGTTAAAGAAGTGGGACTGGTGATCTCTTCAACTTCCATTTAGTGCATTTACTAAAATACTCTGCTGATTGAGAGTCTCATTACCAAAGTCTCTCAATATTCAAATATATTTTTTAATTTCCCCAACAATATTTTTTTCCACATATCAACATATACATACCTATGCACAAACGTAACAATGCAGAAATATGTTTAAAATGTGTGTGTGTGTTTTTAAACAGGCCAAACAGCAATGGCAGGGGTGGGCTGAGGGAGGGGAATGAGAGTGGCCAGGGACTTGCTGTTGCAGATGCAGCAACCGTTGTTATCTGCAGGAGTACGATGTAAATGAGGGGGTGCAGACAGCACAGTTTCTAAATCAGAATATAAAAACACCGCTCTTGATACGCGGTGAACTGCTCTTCCCCTCTTGTGTGGAAATGGCCTGAGTCATACAGCAATAGTATTGAGAAGGTTTTCCTGTAGCCTCTTACCATGTCTCTCTCAAAACATTTGGATACATGCTTGCTTGCTTGATATTTTGCTATTTTCTTGTGCAGAACCCCCTCGTATTGATGGTTCAGGCCATCCTGAAGAAATTTCTATAGTGATTAACAACCCACTGGAGCTCTCCTGTATTTCCAATGGTATTCCAGTCCCCAAAATCACATGGATGAAGGATGGGCGCCCCTTGCTCCAGACAGATGATATTCGTATCCTAAGAGGAGGAGAGATCCTTCGAATATCCAGTGTTCAGGTAACTGAACTTAAATTCACAGTTAATTCACAATTAAATGAGTGACCGCTCTAGCCAAATGGGTTTACGACCATCATCAGATTTGTCCAATTCCATTCAATTTATATGAGTTTTGTTTCTAAATGAGATTGTTTGATTGTCCTGCAGGTGGAAGACACTGGAAGATACACATGTTTGGCTTCTAGCCCGGCAGGGGATGATGACAAAGAATATTTAGTGAGAGTAAATGGTATGATTCATTTGGAAAAAGCAGTATTATATACATATACATTTTTCTCTATTTTTCTGTAGCATAATTTCAGTTTTGTAAATTTTAGTCGTCTATTTGTAGAGGCTGAATATTGTTAAACAGCTCTGGAAAATATTGAGGAAAACTGAATATAATTATCAATTGCCATATTTGCCAGTGTGTAAGATGCATCCTATTTATATGATGGCAAACACTATTTGCTCATGTATAAGACACACTGGTGTATAAGAGTATTTTTCAGGAAAAAAAGTGAGTCTTATACACCAGCAAATACAGTAGTTGTGTTTGCTCTGTGCTATTTCCCTCTTCTCTGTCTTGAGAAGAGAGTTTAAAAATAGCAGAACATAGTAAAAGATGGGAATTGGAAAACATTGTAAAACCTAAAATAATAAGCTGAATTGCCCACAACAAAAGCTATTTATTTGACTCTTAGTGTCCTTAAACTAATCAGCATTTGTAAACTCTCTTCTAACTAAATTGTGTATTTGTTGACAAAATTAATTGTACATTTATTTTTCTGACAGTTCCCCCTAGCATTGCTGGCACAAACAACCCTCAACATCTCAGTGTACTGCAGAATAGGCAGATTATACTCGAGTGCAAATCAGATGCGGTGCCTCCTCCTACAATCACATGGTTGAAAGATGGAGAGATTTTACAGGTAATTGTTCTTAAGCCTTGTGTAGGTGCCCAAGTATGTAAGGTGGCAGATGTGGATTGTGCCAGCTAGACTTGTTCCTGTCTGCCAGTTACATGCCTGCTGTATTTTGGCATAGGGAATAAATCTGATTCACTCACTTTGTACATCTTTGCTTTACATGTACAAACTACATTGTCAAAGTTTAGGCATATTAGGCTGTAAATACAGGAGTACCTATGTAGTTACTAAGCTGAAGGCCATGGATGCTGTAAGAGCAGAGGCAGATTAATCCTGACTCTTCCATGACTTCCATGCACAATCGATGGGCAACTGTGGAAAGCTAGGGAGCCACAGTAACCCCTAGGAGATCTGGAGAGCTACATCTGCTCCTGAAATTTTTTTTTTAAAAAATTCCCACAAACACCTTTAGGGAGTACAAGGGCATTTTTACCGTATTTTAGGTTTCAAAAAAGGCCTCTCCTAGACCTAAATTGGCCCAGGGACCCTGGAAAATCTGGTGGAAATGCACACCATGCCCCCAGTAGACATTTTAGCGCTTTTTAAAAAAATGCAAAAATTGTTTTTGATACCCTGGGGCCCCCAAGGGGCCTGCCAATGTGGTGGAAATGCCCTCCATACCCCCTAGAATGCATCTGGAGACATTTTGAGGCAAAATCTTTTTTTCAAACTTTTTTTTTCTTGCTAAACAAAAAAATATTTTTGACCACTGGAGGCCACAAAAACAGCCCTGGGCCCACTTTGCCCAGCCTGTTTTATGCTGTGCTGTGATCAGCCCTTTGACTTAATTTAAAATGAAATAACTTTGCTTTAAGTTGGATGTAGTTTGAGGGCATATGATGATAAAAAACACTTGGCTAAAGATAAGCAGCTCTAGTAGTGCCTGGATGAGAAAGTACTTGAGAACCCCATGTCAGTCAGGTTGAGTTCCATGATATAAAAAGAGTAGGATATCAATGTGGTAAATATAAAACGATATGATATACAGCGGCCCCTCTGCTTTTCATGGTGCAGAACTCCTGCAAAAGTAGAAAAATGACAAATAACTTCCCCATGATCCCCCTTCCATTCCCTTCCAGGGCTCATCCCTTCCATTTCCTTGCCTTTTGCATGCTGGTTCCAGAGGCAAGGGAATGGAGAGGGAGCTCTGGAGAGGAGAAGGAAGGTTCACAAGAAAATTCCCCACCATTTCCTTGCCTATTGCCTTGGTGTGAGTTCTCAGTGCTAGGTCCAGAGGCAAGGGAATGGGAAAGGGAGCTCCAGAGGGAAGAAAGTAGGCCTGTGTAAGCCTTCCCACCCCATTCTTTTGCCTATTGCTTTTGTGCAGGTTCTCAGTCTTGGAGCCAGAAGCAAGGGATGATAAAGGGATGGAAGGGGAACTGCAGAGGGGAGAAGGAAGGCACACATATGCCTCCCCCCATTTCTTTGCCTTTTGTCCAGGCACCTGATTTCCTTCTCCACACCCAGCAAAACACATGGGAATGGGAGGAGTAGAAGGGGGAGAGGCATGTGCATGCCTTGCAAATAATCAAATTCATGAAGGTCAAACCCATGAATGTGGAGGGAAAACTGTACATTTATTTACATGCTATTCCTCATCATTCTCAGAAGACCCCTGCCATTCTCTTCCCAATTCTGTGAACAAGCCTATTGTGGGTACTGTACCTTGTTGAAAATATTATCAGCTTTTAAAAGCTCTCCTCTCAGGCCACACCTCGAGTTCGGATCTTGTCTGGTGGAAGATACCTGCAAATCAATAATGCTGACCTCAGCGATAAGGCAAGCTACACCTGTGTTGCAAGTAATATTGCTGGCCAAATGAGAAGAGAATTTGTGTTGGCTGTACACGGTAAGAAAATAATTTATACATTGTATGGTCTTTCCTTGGGACTTTAGCTGAGTGATGCCACTGTATTACATTCCTAAAAAGAAAAGCAATCATTCAGATTGCAATTTATTTATTTCATAGTGAAAATAGTTTCTTTTTCCTGAAAACTTATTCCTTCCATTTCAACCATAAATGCCTGCAAGAAACAACACGTACATAAAGCACCTTTGTGACTCCAAAGCTGTTCTTCCATATCTTGAATACACACTATGTAATAAAGAGAATCATGTGGTACAATTTCTGCTGCACTGTATTATTTTATGAAATGGGTGGCAGACTATAGGTCTGAGTGTTCCTCCATATAAAATGACATCCTTCACATAGTGTGTAAGGGAAAATTTTAGTGTACCTTCTGTGCAACTTGCTACTACTATGTTTACAGGAAATTTTTCATATGGGGGATGATCTAATGCCTATAGCTAAAAGGGCTACATAAACAAGAACTGTGTCATATGTTCCTGCTGATCATGTGGTCCATCGTGCGCTGTGTAGATCTTCAATCTTATTAAAACCATTGTTATTTAAACCTGAGGTAGGCAAATTATGGCTATGGGGTGGATTCCTCCATCTCACTGAGGGGCAAAAATAAAGTAATAAGAAATGCCTTTGAAAAGAATGTGCACATGGAACATTAGGGATGTATATCTTTGTACAGGAAGCATTAGACTGTTGCCTATTTTGCTCTTGCAGAAACAAATGGCAAAGTCTGAATGTTGTTTTTTTTCTCTGTTGGCTAACAGGTTTTTGCCCGTTTTTTCTATTTGCATTTGGGGATTTTATAGCTGAAAAAAATCACATACATTTTTGGCACATACACACATGTGCACACACATTGTATTTTCTGCAGAAGACAATGTTCCTTGTGCAAACATGTATTCCATGGCAAAAATAAGGGCTGGAAGCTTGGTGGTGTTTTGTGCATGCATGAGTTCTCCTGTTGAAACGGTTGGATGTTTTTGTCTGGTGTAGAACAACTGTATTCAGATCAAGATTATGGAAGAAAGAGTAGTGGATGTAGTGCATTGTGCATGTTATCTCCGCTGCAAATTGATGCATGTTTAACTTTTGCACATGGATGCACATGTGCATCATACATAGATGGGTGTTGTACATGTAGAAATGTGGGCAGATTGGGTTGTGCATTTGGTTGTGCAATGTCATAATTCACTAATGAGGCCATGTTACACAACTGCCATGTAACTTTGTCAGCATAAAAAGATACTATCTTTCCTTGATGTATGTACGTCCTTTTTATTGTGCAACAATGATGAAAATAAAACAAAGCAATGGTCTTTTTGCTCTCAAGCAGGGACAAAAAAAGAAATCTCCTGATGGTTGACAGTATATTTTGACAGAGTGTCTCAATATGTCAAGACGTAAGGTCTTGACGAGAATAAGAAAATTCGTGAATATTCTTGGCACCAGTAAGGAGCATACACTTTGTTTTAATGCAAAATTGCCCTCCTAAGGGAGCCTTTTTTCAATCTTTCCTGTGCACTGGTTTTCAGATGAAAATGGGGCAGGGAGAGTACAATTGTGCTGCAATATTTATCCAGTAAAAATTGTTACATGAAAAGGTGATCATTGTATCAAACATCAGATGAGGTAAAAGGGCAAAGGCTAGCAAAATATTAATATGTCCAGGCTTTGTCAAAGTGACGCCACAAATTTCATAGAAAGCCCTGCTGAACTCAATGGGACTTCTGAGTAGGCATATAACTACATTGTAAACTAGTTATATATCCAGTATGCAGAATACACATCTGAAAAACAACATGCAATAGAAATTTACATATTTTCTCTTTTTAAGCAATGTGTGAACACATAAATACTTGCAAGTGGGAGTTTTATGCAGTGTGTAATGCTAAGTGTTATGCAGTCTTAGTGCTGCCTTCTGTGGCCTAAAGCAGTTCATAGATGTTGCTTGCCCTAGACATTGTGAGATGGCAGAAAAATCCCTAATAGCTAATGGGAGACAGTAACTCACATTTCCTCAGTGCTTTCTGGGATTCTTCTTTTATATAGTTGTGCCTACAATCAAAGGTGGCCCTGAGACTGTGACTGTGAATATTAATATGTCTGCTGTCTTGGAGTGTGTTGTGAAAGGTACTCCACTCCCAAGAATTTCATGGAGAAAAGATGGAACTCTTCTTGCTGGAAATAATGCCAGGTAATGATTAGTTGCCAATGAGGAAATGGACATTCTGTAGCACTGTCTCTAGATGGTGTTTGAAGCATTGGAGTCAAACCTGCACTCTGGGAGGAAATTATACTTAGGTAATAAAACAATGAATTCAGATTTCTTTGGGAATGGCGTATGGGGGCTAAACTGATGGCACAGAAGATCTGGCCAGGATACTAGAAGGGCTAGATTCTGAGGATTACAATGATTTATGACTGAGGGCTTGGGGTACAATTCATTCCTAGTGATGAGGAAAAATATTTGAAATTTTTCAAGGAATAGCTTAAAACTGTGTTTCCTGAATATTGAAAAATCATGGCAAAAAGAATCTTTGACTGACAAGAATCTTTACAATTCAGAACTTACTCTATGCTTGTTTTGTGCAGAAGACAGCATTTTTTCCATGCAAAGCATTAATATTTCTCCACAAAGATATGATTTTATATGCAGAAAATATTGTGGAAAATTACATCTCTATTCTTTGCTGTGATCTTATTCTTGAGGGAAGCAACAAGTACTTTTAGCCATCTTTGTCCTGCTGCAAAAAAATCTTTGAAATATGCATAGTTTTTGAAGATGATTTGCAGTTCAAGGCTTATTCTGTGTGAAATTAGCGTATGTTTTTGGATTTGCAGAAAACAGCATTTTTGTTGCATAGTAAACAGCATTTTCTGCGAAGGAGTATGTGAATATTGCATAGAATAATTTCCAAACTGCAAAGTCTTGTCAGTCCAAGATTCTCCATGTCAACATTTTCAAACACTTGAGAAACATATTTTGAACCATATCCTTTCTATCCCTATTATGGGCCCATATTACAGTCCATTTTTACAGGACCTGTAGTACATGCAAAGATTCTTACACATGTCCGTAGCACAGCACTAGGTTTTGCCCACATTCTAGCTATGCCATCTTATTATTTCTGTGTACATCCATTAGTTGGTCTGGATTCTTAACTTCTGTTTTAAAAAGTACGTCTTATAGCCCAAGTATGGTTGAGCTGCTTTGACCCCCCTCCCAGGTGGTTACACCCCCCATTGCTCCCCCAATTCAATTTTTAAAAACATTTTTATAAAAAAAATGAGTAATTTTGGAGGGATGCTAGTTGGCCCTGGGAATTTCAAAAATAGCCTTGTTGAACCACAGGTTGACTTTCTAATCCCTATTCTAGTCTTTCTAGAAGGTAAGATATGAGGCAAACATAGCAATTATCATTCTGCACAACTATTTTTCATCATTTGAGTCCACTGCCTTCAGTATATATAGCCAATGAGTGAAGCGGCGGCTATGACTAGTATTATATTATATTCATTTCTTGACTTTTTAAAAAAAGAAATAGCTTTTCCCAAAGTTTTCAGCCCATACTCAGAGACAATTTGTTTCCTGTCCATCTTATCAAATGAAAGCCAGTTCATTTTTCAGAGGAAGGGGACTCCAGAGAGACATTGTTTATTCTCTTACTGCAGTTATTATATAGTTATCATTACCACTAATATTAATACTTAATATTTCAAAAGTACTTTTTGACTCTAAAGAGCACTTTCCTAGATTAATTCAGTAATCTTTACTGAAACTCTAATCCTGAGTCAGGTCAGTATCATTGTTCCCATTTTGCCAACAGTAGTGCATTGGTGCAATTAGATCATTTAGTTTCTGGATTTAATTGTGATGTAGGTGTAGTTATCGATGTATATTACGTCACTCACTCCAAAAAGTCTCTTGTACCTTTGTGGGCTCAGATAGCCAAAGGATGCTATGTGTGTCTGGTATGTAAGTTAAATTAAGAATATGGAATGTAAGAAGTTTGTATGAGGGAGGGAAAAAACAACATCACCTTGAACAAAATATACAGTTTCTTGGAGTAAGTGAACTTTCTGGGCCAAGATCCAGCCACACAACAGAAAGGAATACTTGGGTAGCATTATTTAATTTTTGAAGTTTTTTTTCCCTGCTGCATGAGAATATCAAAATTTTTGCTTATTTTTTTTCATTTGCACTTTAGGACATTTTTCCCCCAGAAAAATTCATTTTTCATTTGCAAAAAACATTCTCTTTGCCCAAGGATTTGAAACAACTTTTTTGTATAGGATTTTGTGCATTACACTAGAGCAAAACGCTGATCAGCTTGTTTTCAACCTCCATCAAATGTGCGTGATGAGTAAATAATTTGTATAGTATGCATGTGTGGATTTGGAAATTAGAATATGGCAAACCTGAGGGGAATGGAAAAAACAATAGATGCCTAGTAAGTTTTGGGGGAAGAGTGAGAAGATGGAGAGGTTTGATAAATGCCAGGTTAGAGGGAGAGAAAGACCTATGAGAAAGAAAGAAAAAAGGAACTAGAAGAAGAAATAGAAGACTGGGATAGGATAGGAACCAATTTTTTTTTAAATCTCCTGTGAAACAGGGTATTTTTGTTAGCTCTGGATAAAAAAAGCTGTATAAAAAAACCTAGAAAAGAGCAGCTGATGTTTATTACAAATGGTGGTAGTTTTTCCTTTACTTTTGTTTGTGAAATTAAAATCAGTCAAAAGTATTTATACTTTACAAAACAATGGGCAGTAATAACTAGTAATTACTAACTAATAATCTGAGTAACATATGATCAGAGTTTGGAATATTATCTTTCAGAAGATGCATTGTTGTGTTGAAACCACATGTAACCAAGCAGTGGTACTACTCTGGTTCCCATAGCATCATCCTCCCGTTGCTAAGTTATGGATGACTTTAGAATGTCCTAATAGATATTCTTCCTTAGAGTCACTTTCTAAATTTTGCTGGGCAGTGGACTAATTTTTCATAAGTTTAAGTACCTGTTTCCATAGGTACAGATTATCTTTCTGAAGATATTAGTTTGAATTCTGAAGTAATGAAATACTTTAAGATTTTTTAGGCTTTTGGGATGGCTTCTTAATTGTCATGCAACATTTTGTACACAGCTACAGAAAGATACTCAAATTACCAAATACATATGTAATGTCTCTGTATAACATATATATTTATATATTTTTCCTCTAAAATCTACATGCTGCAACCAAGAATAGCTTATATCCTGTATGTTTATGTTTTAAAAGCTTGAATGTATGAGCTCACTGTCCACACTTCTCTTCTCTTGGAAATAGAAACTTTCTTTGCATGATGGGAAAAAAGGTGCTATAAACTGCAAACATTCTATGGCACTTGTGCACATTTGTTTTAAATCCTCTATGTCTTCTTTTAGATATTCACTGTCAGAAAATGGATCTCTTCATATCCATTCAGCACATGTGACTGACACTGGACGCTATCTTTGTATGGCAACCAATGTTGCTGGCACTGCACGCAAGCGAATTGATTTCCATGTCCATGGTAGGTATGCACTACTACAGATAAACATGCCCCATAGTAGTGATGAGGGTTACACCTAAAAACTATGGGCATAATTCCTCTGAGCCAATGCATATTGCCTGAATGTGGGGAGGTCACTCTAGGATTCATTGGAACCACTTCCTGTTCATCATTTCATTCTGGGCCATTTTAGGGATTAGGAGCTAGTTTATACCTTCAGTCGCACCATCCAGCATGCCTTTCCAACATGGGGCTTGGAGTTCAACAAATGAGCACAGATTATGAGACAAATACCAACTTCTCTGTATTGATTCCTTTCAGATGCCATATTGTTTTCTTTTTGTTTTTATTTGTTGGTTTGACTTACCATGACCCTCTGAACCAGGTACCCCCAAGAGGAGGACTGTGGCTTCCTTTTTTGGGTCAGTTAATCTAATGTGGTCTTTCTCTTTTCCAGCTACCTTCCACTTAGGGAACATTATCATCTTTTCCAATGAGGAGTGTCTTGTTGTGATGTGTCCAAGTATGATAATCTAATTTTAATCCTTTTGGCTTCTAGTGAGAGCTCAACTTTGATTTGATCTTGGGTGCATTTATTTGTCTTTTGGAGAGTCCATGGTATCTGTAGAATTCTCCTCCACATTTCAAATGAGTTGATTTTCTTCCTGTCAGCTTTCTTCACTGTCCAGAGTTCAGTACCATACATTGTTTTTATGTTGAGTTATGTGGCAGGACTGTAACACTTTAAACACAAGCATTCCTCCCTGTAGCTTACATGTTTGACCAGGAGGGGAATGATGTTCTATTTATTTCAGAGATACAGTAACAAGAATCTATACTCTAGCACTTTGGCTTTAATCCAGTTGCTAGTAGAGAAGACCCACTGAATCAGTGTCATTTATGAAAGTGTAGATTTACCATTCAATAGAATGATAGAATCATAGAGTTGGAAGAGATCCCAGGGGCCATCAAGTCCAACCCCCTGCTATGCAGGAACCCCCATCAAAGCATTCCCAACAGATGGCCATCCAGCCTCTGCTTAAAAACCTCCAAAGAAGGAGACTCTACCACACTCCGAGGCAGCATATTCCACTGCCGGGCAGCTCTGATTGTCAGGAAGTTCTTCCTGAGGTTCAAGTGGAATCTCCTTTCCTGAAGCTTGAATCCATTGCTCCTTATCCTAGTCTCTGGAGCAGTAGAGAACAAGCGTGCTCCCTCCTCAAAATCACATCCCTTCAAATATTTAAACATGGCTATCATGTCCCCTCTTAACCTTCTCTTCTGCAGACTAAACATACCCAGCTCCCTAAGGCGTTCTTCATAGGGCATGGCGTCTAGACCCTTCACCATTTTGGTCACCCTCCTCTGGACACGTTCTAGCTTGTCAACATCCTTCTTGAACTGAAGTGCCAAGAACTGGACACAGTATTCCAAATGAGGCCTAACCAATGCAGATTAGAGTGGTACTATTACCTCCCTAGTTGATGCAGTTGTTCTATAGAATAAAAATTAGATTTGGCTTCTGATCTCCAATGGTCCCAATTCTTTGAATTGCTGAGATGGTTATTTCTTTTAACACCCAGTATTGTTTTGGCTGTTTACATTCCCAAAATGTGAAGTGACATCTGCACATTGTTCCCATATCATGAACATTTCCTGAATGTAGATTGGTGTGCTTGATAAATATTGCTATGTCATGTTTTATGTCTTTTAAAACTTAGTTCCTCCATCAATTGCTCCTGGGCCTGTCAATATTACTGTCACAGTGAACGTCCAGACCACTCTGCCATGTGAAACCACAGGAATCCCTAAGCCCACAGTAATCTGGAAGAGGAATGGACACCAGCTTAACGTGAATCAGAATCAGAATTCATTCAGGTGAAAGATACTATTTTATTTGTTATCATTTATCCAGAGTCATACAGTCTGAAATTGGACAGTGGGGAGCTTATATTTTTCATATAGTTTATATGGAAATTGATTACCTGTAATTCAAACCATACAAAGGATGCATCTGTTTCTTGTGGCAAAAAAATAGCATGGTTTTGAATCCCTTATCCAGGGAGATGAAGAGCAACAAAGGCCCTTTCCACATGGGCATATAGCCCGCACTAGGGCGACCTCCCCAGGAGGTCTTCTACACCGTGAGGCGCGCAAGGGCGGTTCGCAAATGGGAGGTTCTAAACCTCAAACTGCCCTCGCGCGGCCGCGGGGGTGGCGCTGCGAGTCTTATAAAAGCCACTTCTCAAGTGGTTTTTATGTGACTTGTGTGCGCTACCCCGTCGCCACACCCCGTTTAGAACTGCAGGGACGTGTTAGCGCGTCTCTGCAGAGCTGCCCTGGGGGCGGGCTTCCGGCTGGTGCGCTGCCCTGATTGGCGGAGCGCTGCTGGAAGCCGGCGGCGGCCATTTTGGGCGCCACCAAATGGCGCCGAAATTCGCCGCTGTTTAGAGCAGCGAACACGTGCTCCCTGCAGGGACGGAGCAACCCATTTTCAGGTAAGATCCGTCCCTGTGTGCGCCCCCCCCATTTCCCCGCCCCGTGTGTGGAAAGGGCCAAAGCCTCTTCCTTGGAAATTTTAAAGAAAACTCTGGAAACAAATCTTGGGGATATTTGTCTAGGGAAAAGATATCTACTGCAGCAAACTTCCTTCTCATCCACTCCAGAAATAATTAAGAGTATCAGCTGATGTTGATGTCATTAATCAGAACTCCAATTTAGATCTAATTCAAAATTAGAAGAGTTAGTATTCATCCCAGACTCACTGTGACATCAGGCAAAGTTGCCATTGCTGTCTATCACATCTTGATGACCCTGTCATACTTTGTCTCTCAAATTCCACCTTGCTTGCACTCTTTCCACTGTGACTCAGAACATGTTGGTCAGATGTCTGGGAGGTACCAGATAGTGGTATGGAGGGACAAATCCAGATTAATTTTGAACAAGATCCAGTATATTCTGGATTTAGATCTGGAATAAATTCATAGGAATCAGGTCAGTAAAACTATCAAAAAGAATCTGGTTTGCTAAAAGAGGTATCGCTGCTCTTAAGGCGGAAAACTGACCTAGAGATGCTGGTACCTCAAATTGCTTCCCAATATGTGAGCCTACAGCTCTTTCTCCCAGCTGGGTTTCAGTATGAAATGGGCCAATAATGAATTGAGTGTCAACTGGTTCCATGTTGGGAAAAAGGTGGGAAGCAAGTTACAGAAACAAGCAAGCAAGCAAGCAAACACTAAAAATTGTATTCCTTATTGCACTAACTTCGTTAACTACACCATCTTTCCTCAAATGCTGCAAGGAAGTGTAACCACAAATTCATTCCTTCTCCACAGGCTTTTGTCTTCAGGATCACTCATAATTATTTCTCCTACAATAGAAGATACTGGACTCTATGAATGCATAGTGTCCAATGAAGCAGGCAAGGATCAAAGAGCAATTGCTCTCACTGTACAAGGTACAATATTCTGGCACAATTAAAATGTCTTCATTGATGTTATTTAGAATGTAAGTTTATTGGATTTTAGAAGGAACTGGAGCTAAGGAACTGCTAAGAAATTGGCTTGTCAGCTTTGGGCTTTTCTGTCTGCTTAGCTCCAATCAATCAACCAACCAACCAACCAACCAACCAATTACTTTTATATCCTGCTTTTCCTTCAGAGAGCTCAATATAATGTGCATGCCTCTCCTTCTCTCCCTTTACCTTCATAACAAATGTAAAAATAGAGACCAGAGGTAAAGCAACATGTAGCCCTCCAGATTCGTTGGACTGCCATTTCCATCATCACTCACAATTAAAAACTGAAGGAAGCTGTATCCCACAATATCTGAAAGATCACAGGTTGCTCCCTCCACTTTATAAAGAGAACATTGTTTAGGCATTCATCCTAATGATGTATCTTTACAGAATTCTACAGGCACCATTTGAGAAACTGATATACTGTATACTGATATACATTCTGCTGTTTCATTGTTTTGACAGACAATAATGTTAGGGTGAGAGCCGTTCTGAGAGCCTTTTTGACTGAAGGGTGAGATGTAAATACTCTAAATAATAAACCAACCAATTAACCAACTTTTCTGAAAACCACCGTAATTATAACCAGAACAATGGTAAAAGTTGTCACATTCAGTTCACAACACAACATGATTATACATCCATTCTCAAACTGTTGGATAATTAGCATATGTTTCACAGAAATGTCCCAGGACTGTTTTCTCGTCTTTTTTGGAATCCTATAGAGAAATTTAAACAAATACAGTGTGTATTTGATAAGTCAGTGGAATTCACAGATTACTGGAATTCTTGTGGCTTTGCTTTGGTATTTCAGTTTGTTTCTTTTTTGGAGAAGCATTGTTCTTGGAGTTTGATTCATGTCTTATATATAAATGCAATAATGATTTCCTACATATTTTAAAAATCTTTATGGGATGCCAGTACAACAACATACGATTCAAATGCTGATTCAGATAATATAGTCATACTTCTCCAAGCTCAACTTAATCTATATTGATTTGATAGTTAGATGGCAATGAAACAGGTTCTGTGTTACATTGCATTATACTGTCTTGTACTGTGTGCCTTCAATTTTGTGTTTGTTCTTATTATTTATTGTAGTTCATTCAAGGTAATGTCATAGCGATGTAAAATATCAGTACTTCTATTTATCTTTTTCTTAGTTCCACCATCTTTAGCAGATGAAGCTACAGATCTTTTGGTAACCAAGTTCTCTCCGGTAGTGATCCCCTGCACTGCATCAGGTGTTCCTGTGCCAGCCATTCATTGGACCAAGAATGGATTAAGGCTTCTTCCTCGAGGAGATGGCTACAGAATTTTGTCTTCAGGTTACAGTGTCTTTGGGTTACAGTGATTTTGAATACCAGTTTGGAATATCATAATAATGGGGGAGGGAGAGATTTTGTTTTTGATTCCTTAAATAGTGCTGTCATTTCTCTCTGAGACATGACTGTTGGCTAGAGCTATATACTAGTGCTCAAACTTTCTCACGCCTACTTTTCCCTTTCAGTTTTCCCGTGGTCTGTCTTATTCCAGGCGCTCTTCCTTCTGGTTAGGTTTTAGACCCATATTTGTGAGGGAGGTCATGGAACCATGTCATGAGAAATATGTGCAATTAGATATTGAAGGGAGACACTGGTGGCTACTGCAGAGAGTTAAGCACTTTTATTCTTGCCTACCCATGGGAGGTAGAGAAATGATAGCCAGACACTTGGATATGCACATATCCTGTCATTCTAGCCATAGACCAGTTTTTCATATGTCTAAGGAAAAAAAAATCAAAAGATATATTTCATCTATCTCCATTTCTGTATACTTCTGTTGATTTCCTCCCACCTTCTTCTATTCAGCAACTCCTATTTGAAGATCTCTTACCTTGATTTTTTATAGTCCTGTACTCCCTCAGTGTTGAAAGTTATCTGTGAAAAAGAGCAGAAGGAAAATGCATTTCTATTTCACTTGACATTTTCATGATTGGGAGGAACCGCATTTGAGATGCTCAGGAAATAGAAGTGGGTGCTGAACTGTTCCAAATATAGCATGACTGATAAAAGCTATACCTCTTCCTTTAGGTGCTATTGAAATAATGGCTGCTCAACTGGACCATGCAGGAAAATACACTTGTACTGCACGGAATGCTGCCGGCTCTGCCCATAGACATGTCACTCTTCATGTTCAGGGTGAGGTGGGAAACTGTATATTTCTTGTCCAATTGAAGGAGAATTTTCTCATCACCATGAATCTAAGAGCCTAATATATAGTATTCAAAATGCTCAAGTGGCTTGGGAATGTTACCACCTCCATATTCCAAAAATTCCAGTGGTACAGTATTGAAAGGTTCTTTCAGATAGTTGTAACACTCCCTGCATAAAAAACTATATGGGCTTAGAAAACTTAGCACACCAGAGAGAAAGAAAGATGATTTAGCTGAACCCTCTGCCTGATGCTTATATATATATATATTTTCAGTAAATTTCTGTGCATACAGGAACATTCAAATATGAATGACTGAAATGCCTGCAGCTCATTATATGATTATGATTATTCTGAAAAGTTCCAATCTGCTCTAGTTCTAGAATCCATATTTCAAAATTTAAGTGACCTTTTTTTTACATTTAATTCTTTATGATTTAAAGGAGCAAGCTGCTTACTCTAATAAATTCTGGTGTACTTTGTACAACTATTTGTTTTTGCAGTTCTGTGAAGGAGTGAGTGAAGGCTAAAGTAAATTGGCCTAGGCTCCAATTCTGTGCCCATTTAACCTGGGAGCATTGGCACTGGTGGCTTCTGTTCAGTTGGGAAGTGAATCAACTCGAAGTTTAAATACAAACGTATAAAGGAGTATTGAAGATATTGAATGCTATCCCCAAAATAGGTCCATTTACATTTTGGACTAAAATGTGAAATAGACTCAGGGCTTCACTTTACATTGGAGCTATCAGCTTATGGAGCCTGGGAATAAACTCACTGAGCTCACTGAGCAGAAAAAGATAGGACTGTCTTGTTTGTAAGCAGATAGCTGTCCTTGGAGAAGAAATAACACTTAGTTCTGTAGCTAAGTACATGTTTATTGCACCTTTAATACACTTTTGGCCTTTGGTATCTAGGAATTTGGGTAAACACAATGTTAGGATGCTTTTTAAAATGTTAATCTCTTTTTTAAAGAAGTACCTGGACCGTGTTCTAGAAAATGATTTTGTGTTATTGTCGTTCTGGTAATGGTTGGTCCAACATAATTAATATATCATATTATAATCTGGTTTCTAGTTCATTCAACATTTAAAAATGCAAATAATTTTTTCTATGTGGGCTTATTGTGTGTTATTGTAAGGAGCAGCACGATGGTAAGAAAACAAACAAAGTAGGGCTTCCTTTGCCTGGATCTTAAGAATAACTGCAGAAGCCCAGCTCCTGCTCTTTTTGTTAATGGCCATCAGGACCTTTTCAGTTGTAGGCCCATCTGTGTGGAACAACCTCCCTCCCCCCACCACAAAGAATTCACATCTGACTCCCTTTTTGGTTGTCTTGAAGCAAACTTTTAATTTAATAGTTCCAATCTGTCTTTGACTGAATAGTGATGTCTAGCCTGTATGTCTGACTGTGTTTTTATGCTGTTGCTGCTTTTCTGATTATTGTACAATTAACGATTGTCAAAATGATCTGTGGCGTGTTGCTGGTCTGTAGTGAAATCTTTTATGTTTCTGTTTTAGTTTAATATATTTTATATTTTAACTTGTTTTATTATTTTATTTGTGAACCACCTTGAGATTTTTTTTTTCTCTTGAAAGTTGATATTAAAATATTTAACTAGCTTTCTGGATCAGCTTTTCTTTTGTGTTCATTTGTCTCATAGAACCACCAGCTATCCAACTCCAGCCTGGCACACTTGATGTTATTCTCAACAATCCAGCTCTCTTACCTTGTGAAGCAATAGGCACACCTCGTCCTGTAATAACATGGCAGAAGGAAGGGGTCAGTGTTATCACCACAGGTATCTTGCTTTGTTATATATTTTTTACCTCAGAGCATGTAGCTACATGCAGTTGGAAGGAAACGAGTACTAAAATTATGTATTGTAAAGAAGGCTATGTTATACCCAGAACTTCTCAAAGAACTAATTCACACACATGTGTGTTCATGGGTTATGGATAGTTCTCTTGATGTCAACTCAATGTACGCAAGACTGATGGAGCCAAACCACACATTCAGTTGCCTGTCACCAAATGAATTCAACTGAAGCAAGTACATAAGTGAAACAAGTCTGAGAGATGTCTACAATGTTTTCTTGAATATTCAAAGAAGGGAGTGTTCACAGTGGTTCTAAGAAATTAATTTCATTCCTGAACTAGTCTTACAGTTAGGGTATGAGTCCTAATATTTAGCCTAAATTCCTGCTTCCAGATTTCATAAGTTATACAAATGCCTCCTCTTCTCTTTTTAAATATCTGAAAAATGTCAACATAATCCTCCTTCCCCTAGCTTGAACATAATACAGTTCCTTCAACCTTCCCTCGTGTCATTCGTCTTATGCTTCAGTCATCCTTACTTTGTTTCTCTATGGTTGTGCCTTATTCAATATATTATGTGTATATATTCTAGGGAACAGATACACAGTTCTTCCCAATGGCAGTCTGCAGATTTCAAAAGCTGCTGCTGAAGATGCTGGAATGTACATATGTGTTGCTCAGAACCCAGCAGGCACTGCTGTTGGAAAGATCAAACTAAAAATTCAAGGTAAGCTTTGTAAGTGAACTAGAAACCTAGGCTAAATTGAGTTGTTAGGGGCCAGTCAGGTAGACACACTGAATCAGTGGGAATTTGGTAACTCAACATATGTGTAAGTTCCATGTATTCAATGGACCGTTGTAGTTGAGAACTAACAATTAGATTTAGGCCCTGTTATTTAACTGGTAGAGAGCTAGTGTGGTGTAGTAGTTTGAGCATTCGACTATGACCTTGGAGATCAGGGTTCAGTCCCACTCTCAGCCATGGAAACCTACTGGGTTCATTGAGCACTCTCAGTGCTAGAAAGCCCTGCTTTGCCTTAAGGTTACCAGAAGATGGAAATTATTGAAGAACAGTACCACTACCACCAGAACACAACAGTTTATCTGGTATTACCTCTGTGTGGTGTCAGACAGTCAGCTATTATGTATTCTTCCTTCAAAGATTAAAGCATTTCTTAAAATGGAAGCATCATTAGAGTTTCACCGAAAGAAAGAAAAGAAGCACTAATTATTGAAAGTATTTCTGTGTTGCTTTTTTTGAGACGTAATCTCCCTAAGAAAACACAAAGTGAAAATGAAATATAAAATGCAATTAATTTAAACAACATTAAGCAGGAAGAACAGCTGCAACAGTAAATACCACAGTAAGCAACATTGAACAACCAGGTCTTTAAGGCCTAATTTTAAAAAGTCAGAGTGACAACCAAATCTGTATCCTGGGCCATTCCACAAGAGTGGGGACATCACAGGAAAGATCCTGTCTTTCATGTCTACCTGGCAGTGCTTGCTTTTCTCCCCTGGCCATAAGAAAAAGATGCAATTAAAAGAGTGGTATACCAGCCTACAGAATTCCCATGCTGGAAGGATCCTCATGAAGTAAAAGGCTGTGAAAAACAGGGAGCATTATTCCATTGTGTTATAGCCTTGTTGATTGAAACAATTCATGTACCACCTTTCAGTTCCTCCAGCTGTCAGACCTCATCCTGAAGAATATGTGGTTGTTATGGATAAGCCTGTCACTCTGTTGTGTGAAGCAGACGGTTACCCTGTACCTGAAATTGCATGGCATAAAGATGGACAGCAGGTCACAGAGTCCGTAAGACAGCGAACTCTCAGCACAGGGTCTTTGCAGATTGCATTTGCTCAACCCAGTGATAGTGGACGTTATACATGCATGGCTACCAATGCAGCTGGATCAAGCAGCTCCAGTATGGAACTCACCGTGCTTGGTATGTTAAATTAGAATTGGAGACACAAGTTGGCCTGGTAAACATAGTGGAAGCTAGAATGGTGGCCAGATTGGGATTTTTTTTTTTTCATACTTCGATGGTCTTTTTAAACAAATTGCTATACAATCACAACTTTCATAAATAGGCAGGTACAGTCTATCAGCCTTAAAAAAAAATCTTTCACTCTTTTTCTTACATTGTTGCAAATTAAGTAGAGAGCCAGTTTAGCTGAGCGACCCTGTGGCCATAATCCACAAAGCAGGAGACCAGCCAGAATTATGCAGGCCAAATGTTACTTGCACTCTAGGCCCACACTGCTCAGAAATGGAGGTGGGAGTAGTGGCAATGAATAAATAAATATTTCTATACATGCATAGAAATGCCTTCAGTTCTTGAGCCATTTTTTCCCCTGAACTGAGCTTAGCAATATGAATTATACAGTGATAGAGCTCCATTACCTTATGTACTACAAAGCAGGGGAATACTGCAGCTGTTTCTTTTGTTGCCACTGCAGATTATGATCTGTCCAGCTTAAAGAGACAATGAGAGCCAAGAAATACATGGGGCGTGAGGTTTGAAATTCGCATACTGATTAACTAGAACCAGCCTTTGAGCCTAAATTATTCAATAACTTATTAGGACTTAGTTCTAATTCACAAATTATCTAATTTACACTAAGAAATATGACAACTTCTCTCATACTGTATATTGGTGGAATGCTACCATCTAATTTGAGTTCTGTATGTCCAAGGTAAACAGGAAAAACTGTCTCAGTTATCTCTTGTATAAATATGGCGTTTAATGTCCTTTCATTGGCATATATTTTATTATTGGTGAGCACACACACAGATTTTGTCATCCAACTTTGTAGAAGACTAAAAACATATATGAATAATTGTCTTCTTTTTAAAAATTATATATCTAAAATATTAAAATAAATACAGTCCCACCTAAGATACGCAGCACCAAGGATCACTACACAGTTGTGGAAAATTCACAAGTACTGCTATCATGTGCGGCTGATGGAATTCCAACACCATCTATGAACTGGAAGAAAGATGGCATTCTTTTAACGAGCACAATGAGAAGATACGTATCTGGGCCATATGGCAATCTCATTGTGGACAATGCTGTGGTAAGTGTCAGTTTAAAAACATGCTCAGTGTGTATGAGAATAAGGAGAGGAAGTGGCCTTTTTTCTTTTAGTTATAAACAGAAATCACACATAGATTTGAACATGGATGTGCTTAGATCTGAAAGTGTCTGACTGGAAAATGCATTTTCCAAAGCATGTACTACATATATGCAACCTCTGAAGGTGGGGGAGAGGGCTTATTTGCTCTCCATTAGACCCTGGTTAATCCTAAAAATAGCAATTTAACCCTCCAGTAGCCTGAGGGTGTGATTTGACTTTTAAATCTACTCTCCCTGCTCAGCCTGTTTTGGGCAAAAAAAAGCAGCTTTTATTAAAAGAAATGATGGATTGATCAGTTCTGGTTTCTTCTGGGTTTTTTTTAAAGTCTAAAACAAGTAGGGAAGAATTACATTTAAATAATGACTTGCTACCCTTAAAGGATAGGAGGATAGGATGGGTTCTGGGGAGACTGGGAGGTGCACCTTTGGCCTAGAGCCATATTTTGCCCACCTTGGCATACAAAACACGTCACCTCGGAGGATTTTCCCTCCCCCTTACCCTACAGTGTAGGACCATGTTTTACTGATTCATAGTCCTTGGGTCCTGAATTTTGCAACCATAGAATCATAGAGTTGGAAGTGACCACAAGGACCATCCAGTCCAACCCCCTGCTATGCAGGAACACACATCAAAGCACTCCCAACAGATAGCCATCCAGCCTCTGCTTAAAAAGCTCCAAAGAAAGAGACTCCACCACACTCCGAGGCAGCATATTCCACTGCCAAACAGCTCTGACCATCAGTAAGTTCTACTCTGAGTTGAAATTGAATGTTTCTTTTGCTTGCAAGTCAGTGAGACTCACTGGGGCTCAATGTATGAAAAGCCTGTGGTCCAAGAATCACAGAAAATTGGTGCCCCCTTTTTGGCTTGTTTTAATCAGCTGAAGAACCTGAGGAACAAAGCCAACTATACCCACTAGAGAAGGTGGAGATGAGTACCTACAATAAACATCCAAATCCTAAGGTTCATCCTGACTCAGCTTCTAAGCTGCAAGGCAGCTAATGAACCTAAGCTGAAAGTGCACAATTTCTTGGACAGGTGACTTCCTGTTTTTTTTTTAACCTGCAGAAACCCCATGGGCATGAAGCCTAATGTTATTAATATTGTATTAAATGCAGGTACATTGTTTTGCTTCATTATGAATTATACTGTACAATATAAACAAAGATCTTGGAATTCATCATGTCAAGACAATGGACTTATGTAATTCAGGCAACTATTTTTTGAGATTTGTGATTTTTTCTCAAAGACAAGCAGACAAGAATAGAGAGAATCATAGGCAAATCAAGATAGAAACACGAGCCATTGCACATCTCTGAGTTAGTCTGTTGTTTCCCCACTGCTTACCCTCTCTCCCCCTTACATATCTCTCCTTTATATATGCTTGCTATACCTGCCTTTTACTATGGAAAATTGTCTCTAGAAGCAGAGATCCTGGAATTGTTTTCAATAATTCTCTCTGAGGTAGGCAGTAGTTTATTATTTATGGATCAGCATAAGCAACACAGCACACTTCCACTTCCACAGCTCACAGCTTTTATAGGTTAACAGTACAAATTAAGGTGTGCAAAGCTGTGATTGATGAGAGTCATAAACCCATAGAACACACCACCTCCTCAACACATCCCCAGGCCAGTGCCTACCCTCCCTCCCCCTCCCATTATCCTTGACCAGGGTGTCCTCATCACATATTTTCTGCTCTTATCTCAAAAGCACAGAGCTCTCAAAACAACCTGTCTCTACACTTTCGTTTTGTCCTTCCTCCTCCCACCATCCAGGATACATTGTTGCAATGGGAAGCCTGTGTGGATACATTGTAACAGCAATATAGCAATTAATAATAGCAATACCTGACAGGGATATATAGTAGTTTATATGCAAGGGTTGAACACATTTGTCTCAATAAACATCCAGCAGACCATGCTCATTTCCATATAGGAATAGCAATAGCATTTATTTCTATACCGCCTATCAACTAAGTGTTATCTAAGCGGTTTACAATGTATTTTTTTTAGCTAATTGCCCCCAACAAGCTGGGTACTCATTTTACCGACCTACGAAAGGATGGAAGGCTGAGTCAACCTTGGAGCCTGGCAGGATCAAACTCACAACCTTGTGGTTGCAGTACTGGCATTTAACCACTGCGCCACCAGGGCTCCATGTGACAGGGAGCTTAGTGACCTGACAATTTGTGATGTTGTATATTCCCACAGTCAACAGTATAGAGCTCTATCATTGTGGAAGATGCCATTCTAATATATTTAGTATTTTCTTTTTTTAGATGAGCTGGTATTTGCTTATTGCTGAAAAAGATTATATTAAATCATATTAGAACATTGCCACTGCTGATTTCGAGGAACAATCCCAGCAGAAAATAAATTTCTTCACCTGAATCTAAAATGTTTATTGTATAGAGCTTGTAATTAAATGCTTCCTAAGGTGCCTCCTTACTATAAATGACTGTTATGTGTGTTCTATATAATGTGTTTTGTTAAATTTCTATGAGACTTCATTTCCACTCCTGCCCACAGCCTGAAGATACTGGCAGCTACACCTGTATTGCCAGCAATGTTGCCGGTGAAGACACTCATACAGTCAACTTAACAGTTCATGTACTCCCAACCTTCACCGAACTCCCTGGTGATGTGGCTTTGAAAAAAGGAGAACGGCTTCAATTAATGTGTAAAGCAAGTGGAGTTCCAACACCCCAAATCACGTGGACTTTTAATAATAATATTATCCCAGGTAGGTTAATCTAAGAGGGGCAGTTTGATGCTACATTATGAGACTGGATATAAAAAATGCACATAATTTTAGGGTAATTGAATTACTGATATAGAGTTGTTACCTAAATAACATGCCCAACAACAACAACAACTACTGCTTTGTCCTAAATTTTCAAAAGGCTGCATAAAGTGATGCAGGTCTTTCAGATCTTTACAGTAGTCAGTGTTGATGTGTGAAAGCAATAAACTGGCTTACTAAAAGTCAGTTTCCTTGGGCTCAAAATCTTCTCTGAGAAGATTTCTTCTGTTATGGCAGTGAAGGTTCTTGTATTAATATATGTAATGTGCCATGAAGCCATTGGTTTTTTTCATACCTCTGTTAATGACAGTGAGCAAGGAGGAAAATGATTGTTGTGTATAAAACTATGAATGTAGAAGAGATAGGGAGAATCTTTTCTTTTTTCATAGTAATAGAACCTGTGGTTATGCACTCAGGCTAAGCAGAGGGAGATTCAGTACGGCTAAAATGAAATACTCCTTCAGATAATGCATAGTTAAACTGTGGGATTAATTGACAGGAAATTGTAATTATAGCTACAAGTTGACATCAAACTGCTCACTGGGATGGCTTTAAAAGGGTTTGGATAAATTCCAGGAACAGCAGTGACTCCTGGACAGAGATTCCTTATCAGAGGGTATATGACTCTGTATATAAATGGAGTTTTCTGCATAATTTCCAGTGTCTAGTGCAGAAAAAATGAGATCATTTACGTGTGGTGTTACAGTCGTTCTTTGCAAAAGTAATTTCTGAAATGCTAAAACTAAACTTTTCCTTTCACATACACATAGGACAATGAAAAAGAAAGCCCCAATGATTAAAAGCACTAATAAAACATGCTTTTTGCATGTTCATTAATTTGCAGATTTGTGTTAGACTTTTTTTTTACTTTTACTTTACTAAATTATATCGCATCACTGTTAAAATGTAGGCTACACTGACTTAAAACGACTGAATGCCTTGTTAACTTTAGCCAAAAACTGCCTTGCTTTCTAAAATTTATCCTGCTTAGGTAAATCTTTCTTGAAAAGGAGTTTAGTAATTGCAAAGTAATTGCAAAATATTCCATAAGAGGAGGTGAAGTATATGCATAACTACTAGCACCAGAATGATGAGACGGTTCCCTCCACTGATAATTGTTAACATAAATCTGTGTCTGCTAGCATACGGGATACTGAATACTGAAGCCTATGACTTTGAAACCTTAACCGAGCTTCCTTGATTGTTCTGCTTTTCTTTTTCTTCTCTTGCTGTACCAGCACAATATGATGGTGTGAATGGAGCTAGTGAACTTGTCATTGAAAGGGTATCTAAAGAAGACTCGGGTACCTATGTATGTACAGCAGAAAATCTGGTTGGGTCCATAAAGGCCCTTGGCTCTGTATATGTTAAAGGTATGTATTACAGAGTTAAGTCCTGGAATCATTTCTTTGGTTCTCTGGTTTCAAATTTTATGTAATGGAATGATCAGTTCTAGTCAGGGAGAGTAATGGAAATGTACTGTCCATCTCATGAAAATAAAAAGTGCTTGACTCTAATCAACTTTTGCAGGAGCGAAAACAAAAACTGGAAAGCACTTGTCTGAATCAGCAAAGGAGAAGGAGCTTTTTAAAGAATAAAATATATTCCATCTACAAGCATGTGGAGTTTTTTCTAATCAACTTATAGACATGAATATATCTTGTTTATACTGGAGTGGGAAGCAAAAAATGTATATTTATATTTAAATTTCATTGAATTTTCTATAGTTGAAAGGGTAACATTTAAAGATAGCTGATTGGCCTACAAATCCATAACAACGGGTTCATTTTCATCTCATTTTTCATTCTCAGTATCTGCAATTACTACATTGAATTCATGTTGGGTTTTCTAGATCAGATGGCTTTCGTTTTCATTTGAATTCTTTAATTTACACAACATTACTCAAGCTGTTTCCCCCCAGAGCCTCCAGTCTTTATGGGAGATTACCATCACAGTCGCATTGAGCCCCTTGGTGGCAATGCTATTCTCAACTGTGAATTTGGAGGAAACCCAACACCAACGATTCAATGGAGCAAAAAAGGAGTTGGCATTCAGATCAGTAATCGCATCAGGCAGCTCAACAATGGATCCCTCGCCATCTATGGCACAGTGGTGGGTGATTATTTAAAGCTGGTTTACAGTGATGAAATTTAATTATCCAGGAGTTTATCAATCACATTTGTTTCACATCTCCTTCCAGGAAGTTCAGGGAACCTTTTTAGGATGATCCCTTTTGTCTTCCAAGCAATCCAAGGGGCTGTAAATGAACTATAAACCTGAGTTTCATCCTCTTATGGGTGTGACATACATTTTTAGCATATTATATGCCCTTATATGAGATATTAGTCTACTATCTCCAGATCAGTTAAGGGTTAGTGAAACTTCATTTCATTTTTTTATGAGCATTTACTAAAATTCACACGTTTTGTCATATCTGTAATGAGAAACACTGAGTGTTTTAAAAAATTAAATTTTGTAGAAAGTAAAAAGTGAATGATTTTTCCATCCAGGCTCAAGGTTTTGAACACTTTGAAGTCTAGGTTGATTAACTATATATTCGTTCATTGCAGTATTAAAAAATGTTACCACTTTTCTTCTGAGATGCAATAGGTCTTGTCCATGCTGCAAACAGCTGTAGCTATTGAACTTTACTGATATAAATGGAGGGGAAATTCACTTTACTTCATTTTTTAAGAAACAAAATCATATTACTGGGACAGAAAGACAATTCTAATGTAAAATAAAGTGAAACTTACAGATTATTCCATCCCTGTCTATAGATTTTTTTTTGTTTCATTTCTAACCTCTCAGGCTACTATCTCAGCTACAAATATATCATGACACCATAAACATGTTTACAGCCTTTATTATATGATACTGAATCCTTTCCAATCACAGCACCAGCACAAGCACACACCCACATGCACCATACTGTTCCAAAGCCACTATATTGCATCACAATTCAGCAAGTAACTCTGGACTGATTGTTTGTCTGAGAGTATATTTGTTTTTCTTCAGAATGAAGATGCTGCAGAATACACGTGTGTAGCTACAAACGATGCTGGTGCAGTTGAACACCATGTTACCCTAACATTATACAGTAAGCCAAATTCATAGTGTTATTGGAGGCTCTAAATGTATCTTTTGCATGTAATAACAGAAGCACCTTTCAAGACAAACTATGCTCACTTATCTGATGTATTTATTTATTTCTCTCCTTGTATCAAAGCATGTTCTAGTCTCTCAGCAATGGGTTGTTTAGTTTAAGAAGCACTGAATTGCCATTTTATGTCTAGTGATGTATATAACTGAGAGCTAAATCCAACATTAGTTCTACTTAGAGAAGATCCATTGAAATCAATGGGACTTATATTATTTGTAACCAGTACTTCCCATTTTTTTCACTAAGCTTCCCATTTTTCAGTAAGCTTCCCATTTTTTTCAGTAAGTAACTTTGGATTTAGCTTAAGCACCAAGCATGAATTTCATTGTGAACTGATCTGGACTTAATATATGAAACAGAACTTGAGTTAATATTCTTGAGGATATGGCATCACCCCTAACTGTAAATGTATTTAAAATCCTTAAATAAAGAATAAAAGAAACATAATCTTTCTTGATTTCACAGTTCCCTGAATTTTGCTGCATAGTTCCCAGCTCAAAAAACAGATCACAATGCATTTTTTAAAAGGATAGTTTTGAATGAACTGTTCTTAGAAGAGCATTGTTGTTGTGATGTTGTTATGGTAGTGATGGTGGTGTCTTCAAGTTGTTTCTGATTTATGGTGATCTTAAGGCAACCCTATCATGGGGTTTTCTGAGGGCTGTGGGTGAGGCACCCAAGGTCATCCAGTGGGTTTCGATGACTAACTGAGGAACCTTGGTGTTCCGGGTCATAGTCCAATGCTCAAACCACTACATCATGTTGGTTCTCGTAGAAGTTCATACTGTAGAATTCCATTTAGAACATAAAAAAGAAAGAAAGAAAGAAAGAAAGAAAGAAAGAAAGAAAGAAAGAAAGAAAGAAAGATACTACTTAACAACAAGTATTTAAACAAATGAAGGATCCCTGTCAAACTTCATAAATTCTAGGTATATTTCTAATTCTATTTCTGATAAAATCTCCAGTGTACTACTTAACACACTGGGAAGGGATTATTGGGTAAAGTGAAGTGATTCTTGCTCTTAGCGACTTATTGCAAAAATCAGCAAACCTGAAACCTTCTGTTTACCTTAGGCGTGCCTGTTATGACTATTGAACCAGTAGAGACTATTGTTGATGCTGGAACTACAGCAGTGCTGAACTGCCAAGCAGAAGGAGAACCTCCTCCAACCATTGAGTGGTCCCGTCAAGGCTGGTCTCTGCAGGGCCAAGACCGAGTAACTGTTTTGACAAATGGCTCTTTGCATATTGCATTCGCACATAAAGAAGATACTTCTGAGTATGAATGCGTAGCTAGGAACCTCATGGGCTCTGTTCTGGTCAAAGTGCCGCTCATTGTCCAAGGTGGGTGCTAACTTTTTCATTTTGCTGAATGAGGAACTCTTTGCAATGCAAAAGTGTGTAGGCTCTCAAGCAAAGTACTAAAGAGGTGACACTTCTACTCTCATTTCATACAAGAGCACTTTGTCAACTTTGTCTTGAGCGATGTTCAATACCGTGAGAGGCCTGGTACCATGTCAGGTTACTGTTTTTCTAGAAATGAAAAGTAATTACAACATGAAAGGCTTTTATGAGAAAAAGTTCCTACCCACAGAAGAGATTGCTTACTGCATTGTGACATGCTTTAATGCTTTGGCATTACCTTTTCTTAGGCCCTTTCTGCATGGGGGAAAGGAACCACTTGAAAACGGGACTCACCGAATTTCTTCAGCGTCCGGTTGAGTCCGTCAGGATGAGGAGCAGTGCAAGCTCGTTGCTCCGCACTGCTCCGGCATCCAAAATGGCAGCTTCTGGTTAGTGGAGGCTCTCCACCAACCGGAGAAGCTCACCAGCCTAAAGCCCGCCCCTGGCAGATCTGCAGGCATGCACTAGTGCACGCCTGCAAATCTGCACTGGAGCATGGCGACAGAGCGACACGGAGTTGCGCGCTCCGTGCTTTTTAAAAACCTCTAAAAAGAGGTTTTTAAAAAACACGCCGCGCGACCAGTTCCGGTCGCTCTGGAGCAGACTGAGGTGTGGAACTGCAAAAAGTAGTCCGCCCCAGTCCACTCTACGGTGCAGAAGACCTCCGTCGGAGGTCGCTCTGCACCGTTTTAATAGCCCGGTGCGGAAAGGGCCTTAGTTGGCTTCCATGGGAGGGCAGGGAAAAGCAGTGCAGGTCATATTACAACATGCCTCCATCAAGTGGGTTTTGAGAGTTTAGTTGTTCCCAAAGCAAGGATACTGCAGAATTAACTAAACAGGGCATGAGGGCATATTGTTCTTCTTCCTGTAGAGTCTTTTAAGTGTAAAATAAAAGTGTGCCTCTGGTTCTACTGAAAATATTTCTCTAAGAAACAAAGGTATGAGAAACATTGTCCTAGATTAGCCTAACAACATCTTCCACTTTTGGCCATTCTTACTTGTTGTTATGCATGTATCCCAGCCCAGCCTTCCCTCAAGGTGTGTAAAAGATCCATGCATGAGTATTTTCCATGTGGCAACTAGCTCAGTCTAAGGCCATTTCTGCCCTACACTGTTATAGTGCTATTATTCCACTTTCAACATCCTATGAAATTCCGGGGCTTGTAGTTTGCTGAGGCCAAAGAGCTCTCTGGCTGAGAATTCTAAATGTCCCTTCCTAAACTGCAAACCCCAGGATTCCATAGGGTGTTGAAAGTGGAATAATAGCACTATGACAGTGTAGTGCAGAAATGGCCTAAGCCTGCCTGTCTATGAAAATAAAATTATACATGGCATCTTCAAAACATCACCCCCAACTGACAGATGAGGGTCTTAGTTTTTCTTTTTACCTCAGATATTTATCTTTCTGTTTCTTTTCCTCTGAAAGAAAGAAAGAAAGAAAGAAAGAAAGAAAGAAAGAAGGAGTGAGCAATGGTTCACAGTTATGACTCTAGTGTCAGGTTGCTATTCAGTTGTGAGTCAACATCCACCTGCTTAGAACCAGTGACTGGGGCAACATTTTATATTATTAATTTAATTTAATTTAATTTAATTTAATTTAATTTAATTTAATTTAATTTAATTTAATTTAATTAGCTACATCTGTAAGCTTATACAGGAAAAAGAGAGAGAGCAATATTGAGACCGAGATAACGTTTGTATCTCTGACTGTGAGGGATATTGACTGAAATCAATGTTACTGTTGTCCTTCAGTGCATGGTGGATATTCTGAGTGGCTTGACTGGCAACCGTGTAGTGTAACATGTGGTCAAGGTGTTCAGAAGAGGGTCCGTCTGTGCAACAGTCCACTCCCTGCAAATGGTGGGCGACAGTGTACAGAGCCTAACAGTGAAACACGCAGCTGTCAGAACAAACCCTGTCCAGGTATATGTTCATCAATTTGCATACATGCTTTTGTTGTCTGTCAGAAATTGGAATGATACTTCTGTTCTTTTGTGCTCCACTTAATCGAAACTGTAATCCCACCATCATATGTTTCACTCGTTCGTAGGTGATTCATACGTTACAAAGAAGTAGCCGTGTTAGTCTCTCGCAACATAAAAAAGAGGAATGGAGGAGGGAGAAGAAAAGAAATGTGGCAGCACCTTTTAAGACTAACTGTTTTTTATTTTAACATGACCTTTTGTGGATATAAACTCTTTTCTTCAGATGTAGTACGAAGTGGTACAGAATGTAATACAGTACACATTACATTCTGCTGTAATGTCGACCCTAATTCTTTATATTGTTATTAGTTAGAATTATGCTCCAATTTTGTCGTTAGAATATATTTTATAGTAGCTGAGCAACTTTAATCGCATTACATTCTTTTTCACTTTAATAAAAGGTTGTTCTGAGCTGACGCAAAATAAACTTTGAAGCTTGTCATTCTCAGATAGGCTGAAGGAGCAATCCATAATCACCATTGGGTTAATCCCTCTTGCCAAACCAGTCAGGGCAGGAGTCCAAAGTTCTAAGATTGTTAAATCCATTGTTATCCATGCTCTAGTTTGACTTCATTCCATTGTGCATCTGACAGTGCTTTGCTCATCCTAATAATCCTTTAGCATGTGTTAATAAATCCTGTATGATATATATTCTGTTCAGTGGATGGCAACTGGTCTGAATGGGCATCTTGGGAACAATGCTCTAAAACCTGTGGGCAAGGGAACAAGACAAGAACCAGAACTTGCAGCAACCCTTCAGCTCAACATGGTGGAAAGCTCTGTGACGGCCATGCAGTAGAGTCAATCATGTGTAACATCAGGCCCTGCCCAGGTGAGAGTAAAGAAGGGTTAGGTGACACACCTTAGGAGACAAACTTCCTTCTTAGGCATTGCTCTGCCCTCTCTGTAGTGTTAGAACACAGCTGTGAAGCATATCTGATTGTTGTAACCCAAGTGTTAAAAATATATAAAAAGTATATTAAAAGATGCTTCTATCATTTTTCTTTCATTCTTTCCCTTTTGATCTTTCTTTTTCTGCTCGGCCTCCCCACCCTCAAGAAGCGTCTCTAGGAGGCCTTTCCCTTTCCAGCACACGGACTGGGACTAAAATTTCCAGAGGCTTGCTTGTGTATGCAGGGAACTGAAGAGGGCAGGGCTTGGAAAAATGACTTTTTGGAGTATAACTCTCAGAATATCCCAGTCAGTATAGCCAATGTGGACATTGGTCTTGCTGTCTGGGAGATTCTGTGAGTTGCTTTTCCTGTTTTTGGAAAGAGGCAGTAGTGGATGGAAAGGATGAGTGGGGCAAGTGGCTTCCACTTGAACAATTTTTGGGTCCAACCGAATGTTTTTACTTTCTTTTATTTTCCTTTCTAAAAAAAGTTTCATCTTGGATTGTAATTTTGTGTCTCTTGAAGTTAATGGTGCCTGGAGCTCTTGGCTTCCATGGGGGCCTTGCAGTAAGACCTGTGGCAAAGGTACTCACACAAGATTAAGGCTGTGCAACAACCCTCCTCCATCATTTGATGGTTCCCACTGTGATGGGCCTGACATGCAGATGCAGGTTTGCAATGAGAAAGCTTGTCCAGGTAAGTGACGAATAGCATTAGCCGCCTACTTGCGAGGTGGGGGTGGGGGTGGATTGTGTCTTCAGAATCCATAAAAATGTTCTCATAAAAATGTTCTCGTAAAAGTGTTAAGACTTATTTTAAGAACAGCAGATTATAGATGGAAAGTAAGAGGGGAAGGGAAGTTACGATCATTTGGATTCTGGAGGACTGACAATATTTGGTCTTGAAAAGTGTAAGGCAGAAATATTTCATAGTACTGGAAATTCTTCCCTCTTGGTTACCCTTTTCCACACAACATAGGGACTGTGATCAAGAGTCAGACGTTCAGAAATGGCTTGAATTTAGTTTGTACATTAAAGTTCTGAAAATTAACCTCCCTTGATACATTCTGCTGAATCATGTGGATAAGTTTTGCATGATCAACTGGATTTTCCTTCTTAGTGTGTTATTTCCACATGTAGAAAGATCATGAGAGGAGAATTCAGCCTGGTCTTTTTTCTGCCATGTTACTCTTCTGACATGTTTCAAGAGACTCCTCCATAGTTGCTTACCTGCATTCCAGAGTGGTACACTTCAGGAAGAATATTGCCACAAGATTCTACTTGAGTAGACTGTGATTTGGCCAGTTGTTCAGTCAGTCAGGATTCCTTTACCATCTATGTAACTTTTCTTCACAAAGCAGCCCTGTTCACATATAAAGCAGGGGTGAGGGAACACGTAGGAAAGGTACTGACTCCTTTTCTCCATATCTTATTTCCCTCTGTACCTTATGCCTCCGTAGTCCACATCGTGCCAGCCTTCCTGATTAAGTTCCAGTTTCAGAGCCAACTGGAGCAGCCAGTTAGAAGGGTGGGAGAGTAAACACAGATATGGAGAGGATTCTCTTCTCTCCTTTGTCCTCCTTTTTGGTTAAGACAGAGAACATGCCTTTTTTAAAATATTTGAATAACATCTAGTTTGACTCTTATAGTTTGTTCCTGGTTGAATAGATTTTGGATAGTTGTGTAACTATCTGGAAGGTATACAGAACTTGTGTTGCAGTCAAAGAAATGGTGTTGTATTTGAAAGTGCATTTTTTTGTAAAGAATTCCCAAATCTCATTTTTAACCAGTGAATGGAAAATGGACTTCCTGGTCCAGTTGGAGTGCCTGTACCATGTCCTGTGGTGGTGGTACCCGACAGAGAATGAGAGATTGCTCAGACCCTCCCCCACAATATGGCGGACACAAGTGTGAAGGCAACGACATGCAGGTTGACTTTTGCAATAGCGAGCCATGCCCCAGTAAGTGTAATTGGGATTAATACTAGGAGACAAATGGGGGATACCATAGAAAGCATTCTTTCTTTGGGTTGTGTGAAACCAGAGGCCAGGTCAAGTTATGGTTCTCAATAACAATAATGCTGCAACTGGGAGTGGGGACATGGATTTAAATATTGTGTTTTCCAAAATTTTCCATTGCTTGTACCCAGAATTTTGTTTCAATAGGAGGAAGATATTGATATGTGTTTCTATTACATCAATTCAGGGGTGGGGAACCGTTAGCCCTCCAGATACTGTTAGATTACAGCTGCCACCATCACTGATCTGTGTAAACTTTTTCGCCTGCATGTGCCATCCCCAAACTGAATTGAAACTTTAGTAAGAAAAAAATAGACACAAAGTTGCATACTATAGCCTGAATCCTATTCTTAATCTCATTCTCAACCTGAATTGGCTTTACATATGTCTTTTCTCTCAACAATTGATTCAATGGAGATGCTCTGACTGAGACTAACCAATAGGATTCCAGTCTGCATGTTTAACAGAAGATGGAACGTGACTCCTTGATAGTCAGGCATATAGATAACATACAAAATCTCTCTTGGAATACAGAAGGGAGCTTTTGTCTACATAGACATCGAGCATTGATGAAGCCATATGCTCTCCAGCATTTGGTGAAAGGGGCTTTTGAATAAAAGCTCTTCTTTACCGCTCCTGCAGATATATTGCTTTCATTTACACACCTGTGAGGGAAGGAGACAGTAATGTAAAATTTCTGCGGGCAAAACTATACCATGTCCCTCCTTTCAACCCCTCTGCTTGAGATTTACCATTTAGCCACTGAAGCATCCTTCATGGCCATCCAGTGGCTAGTGTAGAGTAGTGGAGGAGAGGAATTGGAGACTGATGACATCATCAACTGAGATCCACCAAGGTCTTCTGGATGTCTTTGTGGATGATGTAAGAATTTTGCATCTGGATACAGGGACATAGTCACATGCTGCTCAGATCCCTTTTCAGGCACTAAATGGTAGGGGTGGGGGAGCTGCAGCAATTAAAGAGTGAGTGCAGGGCAGGGCGCTTTGGTCATTGCTAAGGGAGGAGAAGAATACCAACCACCAAATAACCAAAAAAGAAAAAGAAAAAAGACATACACGGGTGTGTGTTGGACTTGCTTGCATATATAATTAACAGGATGACAGCCAAGCTTTCCTTTAGGTTTGGGCAAATTTAATCCACTGGACTCTGCAGGGTCTACTGTACCTTAAAATGGAAATCATGTTCTGTTTCCACAGCACATGGTAACTGGGGCCCTTGGAGCAGTTGGGGAACTTGCAGCCGAACATGTAACAGTGGCCAAATGAGGAGATACCGGACTTGTGACAACCCTCGCCCACTCAATGGAGGGAGAGCCTGTGCCGGGGCTGATACGCAGATACAGAGGTGTCATGTGGAGCTTTGTCCTGGTGAGTTACCTTGGTATGTACATGGCTACTGCATCTTTACCTGAAAGCTGGCCATCCAGATTTCTATAAAGTAGTGAAAAGATAACAAATGCAATATTAATATGTTGTTATTACTATCAAAAATAGAAGTCAAGAGTTCAAAGAGTCTACCTGGGTTTTTTTGTTGGATTTGAAATCTGAGTACTGCTCTGCCCAGGAGTTTGCAGTTGTCTGCTTCCTCGGGTATAACTTCATAGAGTCACAGTAGACCTGTGCCTTCAGGTGTAATCAAACCCCGCTAAAGAGGAAGTTGGTTCGGCTCAAGGCCCAAAAGGTACACAAGCTGGGAGGAGGGAGAGCTGAATCCTCCTCTTCCTCTGCTCCCTCCTGCCCAGCACTGTTTTCCCAGCTGACTGTGCTTCTAGTATTACAGCCTAGTTGAAGAAGAGGGGCATCCTAGAGTGGAGTGCCACCTTTTAGCACCACTCTTTGCTACCTCACTTCAAATCACACCCCCACACCTTTGTTTAGGTGTGGCTTGGGTAGACCCACAACTGAAGAGGCAAATCTGCTGCCATCACATGGTGGCACAGGCCTCACAAACGCCTGTCATGGTCGCTTTTTATTTTACTCTGGGCAAGTGTTATGCGTGGGGCCTTTGTGTTGGTCTAAAGTTTTTAAAGAGATCTCTGACCAGGGTTCCTCTAGCTATAGGCAGCTGAACCCGGCACTCCACTTTTCAACTTGTTCTCCTTGCCCATGCCCTTCTCTCACTTACTGTTATGAGCAGGATTCCAGTTTTGGCCGACAGCAGGATAAATGTTAAATAACTCATAACATTTACAGTGCATTTAAGTGAAAGTACGGGAAGCATCAGTAAAACACTGTTAATTCTGGTCTCATCCTTCTTTACTGGTTCATAGTGGATGGAAATTGGGGTTCTTGGCTGCCTTGGAGCACATGTTCTGCTTCTTGTGGAGGAGGAGAGAAGACCCGATCACGGCTATGCAATAATCCATCTCCATCCAATGGTGGACGCCTTTGCCCTGGAGACAAGTCTCAGATATCTAGGTGTAACATTCAGGCTTGTCCAGGTAGGAAAGAAGATGCAAGACTATATTAAATGCTGAGAAGCAATGCAAGTTGATATCTTAGAGATGCTCCAGCATTTGATATTCCTGTTCTGTTTTCAGATCCTCAAATACACAAGATTTGGTAATTTTTCCAAGAATTGAAAAGCACATGGTGGTATATTTGTTCTCAAATGAAATAAAGAAGAAAGTAAAGAGAATGTAGTTTGGAGTACAGTGAGAGCAGCCAAGCTAAATAATGAAGGGGAGCAGCCAAGCTAAATAAAAGCTGATGTGGGTTTTGGTTTGGTTTGGGTTTGTTGCATGTCTAAATTCTGGCAACTGACTGCTGCAGGGATTTGCCTGAGGCCTTGGACAACTACTGCCATGGGAGATTAGGAATTATTGAGCTAAATCAAATTAGAAAGTATTGGGCCACTAGCACATCTGGAAATATATGAAGTGGGGAGATGTCTGCCATGGAGGCCATAGCCAATCAGAAAACAAAAACAAAAAAAACAAAACCCAAAATTAACAGAAAAGCAAAATGGTGAAACTGGAGGCCAGGTAACTTGCCCAAGACCCTGAAACATGTGTGGTGATGTTTGAGACTGCAAAAACCCTGAAAACAAATAGTTGGAATTCACATTTCGGATTCCCTGCCCCACCTTTTTCTTATTTCATCCCAGATTTCCAGGACACAAGAGCCACTCACTTTAGCCACTAATCCAGACATGGCCAAAGTGTTGCTGAACTGTAGCTCCCATCTGTCCTAGCCTCAATAGCCAAAGAGGAGAAATCATAGGAGCACCATTCCAGCAGTATCTGTAGGACCCCAGGACTAATCTTGCTTTCTCTCTCTTTCTCTCTCTCTCTCTCTCTCCCCCTCTTACCACCTTCCCCTCCTACCCTTCAACAATCAAGAGCCATTCTCCTTGTTGCCAGCCTGGAGACTAGATTGACCAATGGTCTCAGTCAGGAAAGGACACCTCAGCAATACTCTAGCTGACTCCTTGTGTTGATACTATTACTTGTGTTGATACACCAAGAGGTTTATTGGTGTTATAAGCAATGAGTTCGTTGTTCTTGATCTTCAACTTTTTGGCAGAGAAATTAGAGGAACAGTCAGTTCCTTAGTTCTTACCTAGCTTACAACCTTGAAAAGCCACCACCTCCTACTGAGCTGCACAGACCAATGTTCTGATTTAAGATGTTCAGACTCTCTGGTATAATTTGAAAATTGTTTGCTCAAACTACCATTCAAATATTTGCAACTGAATCCATCCATTTCTTATTACTGCTTCCCAAAAAGTTACCCTTAAAAGTTGGAAAGTTGTTTAAAATGCTATGTAATCCAAGGGGAAGTTACTTGTCACTCTTCCTATCTGAAAGGACACAAATCTACAGTGAACTGGTAAAAAATACAGGTGTCTGTTTCACTTCCAACACAAGATACATTTTTCATTGGCTGTTTCCTACAAGTTTGGCACCAGAACACAGACAAGTTTTACATGTCAGTATGATAAATTTACTTTGGTTGTTCTGACCAAGATCCTAACCAAATAATTGCATAAAGCCTGCCTGAATTCTTCCAGAAGTTGTTCTGTTTCCTTTCCTGCCATGTTCTCTTGTGTTAACACTGGCAGGCAGTGTTAAACAACAGTTGCTTTTCACTCTGAGTGCTCAGTTTCTCATAAAAAAGGCTCTGGGTTTCCCTCTAGGGATGCATAACCTAGTTGAAGTTTGGTAACGTCACCATTTAGGTGAACTGTTTCATTTTATGTTTCTCTAAACAGAGAGTGCACTGTGTTTCCACACCCGCACTTGGCAGTGTGTGTATGTATGGGGTCAGGACTCTTCCCCCTGCCTTTTCAAAATATTACTAAGGAAGGAATTTTACAGATGGGCATATTTCAGAACTCTGCAGGATCTGACCAAAGACCAGTCTAGTACAACACACTGTGCCTACCATGGCCATTCAGATAGATATCTTTTGCTCATATTCCTCAGCAACTGGCATACTGTCCCCAATAGTAGAAGAAACGTATAGCCTTTTCTAGTGTACATTTATAATCTTATCCTCTGAGAATTTATCTAACCCCTTTTGAACACATCCAAGCTGGCAGCCGTCATAGCTTAATTATGTGCATAGCTTGGAGAAGAGGAGATTGAAATAATAGGACAGCCATATTTACATATCTGAAGGGTTGTCATGTAGAAGATGGAGCTGCTCCAGAGACCAGAACACAAACCAGTGGATTCAAATTATAAGAAAAGGGATTCCACCTAAACATTAGGAAGAAACTATTTACTATATAAACTGCTTGACAGTCGAAGAGCCTGCCTCACGTGTCGTGAATTTGCCTTCTCTGAAGCTCTTTCAACAGGGCCTGATGACCATCTTTTGGGAATGCTTTAGTTGTGTATTCCTATATGGCAGGGGATTGGACTCTGCAGCCCTTGTGATCCCTTACTGGTCTGTGATTTTATTATTTTAAGACATGCTGTCTTTTTTCCTTTGTACTTCCTTTCCTCTGCCACAGGTGGGCCTCCACGTGCTAAAGGAAGTGTCATTGGAAATATTAATGATATTGAGTTTGGAATAGCTTTCCTGAATGCCACCATAGTAGCTAGTCCAGATCTGGACACTAGAAGAATACAAGCCAAAATTGCCAATATTCCACGTAGTCTCGGTATGTCTGTTATTGTTACTTTCCTGTTTATAAATTTTACATAGGTGTTTCAAACTTACATGGCTTAATTAAACTGAAATATTGAAATTCAGTCAGCAGAACTTCCCCTCATTCATCAGAACTGGGAGTCAGCATTGGTTTGTTGGACTTTTTCACCACTGAGTGTGACATCCTTGCATAAACTTCTCTGACATAAAACTGTTGTATGAATGTCAAGACACATTATTATTTTAGAGAAGACCAATGAAATGTAAATTTTAATGCATGTTTTTCAAATAGGCTAATGACTTGCAAAAGTACTACCATATGTTTCCCTAGCATAACAGAGATCCAGAAAGTAGGCAAGCACATTCAGTAACAAAGGAGAAAGTTTTTTAAGGCCACATGATGCTTTCTTATCACACACTGTTCAAAGTCCAGGACGATTATTTGCTTGATTGTTTTCATTAAAATATTTACAGAAATTAGTGACAAAAGAGAAAGTTTATTGAAAGTCAGGTGATGTTATAGATCCAGTTGGGGGGCCTGGGGGAAAGTAATATAACTTCAACAAAAATGGAAACAAAAGCTGCAGACACAAAAGCCACATGTTGCTGTGCTTGTGACAATGTTGTTTTCTCCCTATAGGTCCAGCAATGAGAGCACTAGTTTCTATTCTCAGTCCCATTTATTGGACAACAGCCAAGGAAGTTGGGGAAGCTATGAATGGTTTTTCAATCACCAACGCAGTTTTCAAGAGAGAGACACAAGTGGAATTTGCTACTGGTTAGATAACATGAGATTCTTTAAAAAACATTTTCTTTAGAACTATTTCTCACAGCCAAACTTGGGATCTTTTGAGTCTTGTTATACTTTGAGGAGAGAACAAAGAAAGCGTTGTTTTTGTATCTCTCACTTTGGGATGTATCAGTGTCAGCCTATATGTGTATCAATGCAGTCTGAGAAAAAAAGAAGATTTAAAAATAAGAGTTTTAGCAATTTGGGGTTCAGTTCTTTCTGCAGTCCATGTCAGCTGTTGAGTCTAAGAAGGTGCCTTTCCTTTTTGCCACAAATTTAAATGCTTCATTGTTAATTAGTTTTAAGAGTCTTATGAAAATTGCACCACACAAATCTTTTACAGTTGTTCTCTTTCATTTTCACAAATCTCTTTCACTTCTACAAGGTGCATAACAATTCACTATTCACTTAGAACTACTATTAAAATTTATAGGGGAGATCTTACGAATGACTCACATTGCCCGTGGTTTGGACTCAGATGGTTCTTTACTCCTGGATGTTGTCATCAGTGGCCATGTATTACCACTACAGTCATCAGCTGATATTAACATAAAAGTAAGTCAAGACATCACTCTATAGCTCTTTCCCCCCTGAATTTTTATAGATCATTATTATATACATTTATCAAAAAAGCAAAAGACTGCCACTAGAAAAAGTCTGAAATCCATTTTGGTGTGATACCTTTATTCAGCCAACAAAAAGTTATTGGGCCTAATAAAGGGATTACACTAAAATACAGATTTTGGAATTTAATATATGTTTAAGGAGCCCTGTAGGAAAGGATTCAGTTTGACAGCCAGGTCATTCGGTAGGCCAGGATAATCTTTAGTCTCCTTAAAGGCTGTTTTACACCATAATGCTGGCTTTCTTTTCTCTCAAGGTCTTTTGCTCAACACTATATTAAAACTGTACCGTTGGTTTTAACTATTTTTTTTAAAAGAAATGCATGTATACTTTTTGTCTCCTGTCATATCCAGCAAATTTCTGCTGCGTCCTCACTCGGCGCTTGCTCTGCCATCTAAAGGGAGCGCACTGATTTGAGTAATGGGACAAAACTAAGTAGTTAGAATTCCACTTGTTGCTTGAGAAAGAACTATTAGGTTGTGTAACATTAGTAGGAATTAGCTTGCTAAATTTCCAACCTGTTAAGAGAGTTCCTATTAGGATTATTGATGGTGAGTAAAGAGTGAAGATATCTTCTTTAATGTCTTCTTAATCGGGAATTGGATATGTCTTTCAGGATTATACAGAAGATTACATTCAAACAGGCCCTGGTCAACTCTATGCTTACTCTACACGGCTCTTCACCATAGATGGAGTTAGTGTACCATATACTTGGAATCACACTATTACCTATGAGCAGAATCATGGAAGAATGCCATTTCTGGTTGAAACACTCCATGTATCCTCTGTTGAAACAGAATACAATTCACTCGAAGAAGCTGTAATGTTTAAAATCCGTGCTTCCATTACAAAAGGTATTGGATGTGGGAAAACTTTATACACTGGGCATGTGCGAGGAATATATGCTTTGCTCCACTCTGAAATGGGTTGCTGGTCTAAACTAATTATATTTATTTTGATATCAAGCCTGCCTCCTCCTTGGAGCTGCAGCAACCTCCAACAACATCCTGGCACATTTGCTGAGTTTGGAGGAGTTCTGAGCTTTTTCATTCTGGCATATAAAAAAAAATCTTATTATCATTGAAAGCAGCAGCCTTTTGCTTAAATGTTTCTTTAGTTTTGGATGCTAAACCATTCAGCCATAAAGCACAGCAAATTACAAAGAACTTTAGAAGCAAAAATGTGGAAGAAAATGATAGAGATGGAAGGGATAGTGAAGGTCATTCAGTTGTAACCTTTACTCCATGCAACTATAATAGCATCCCTAATGCAAAGGGATCCACTACTTTCCAAGCCAGTTTTTTCCACTGTCAAGAGCTCTTTAGGGAGTTTCTATTAATCTTTGTCTGAAATCTGCTTCCCTGCTATTTACACTTAGCTGTTGTAGTTCTGTCCAGGGATGTAATTCTTCACTAATTTTCTTCTTGAAGAAAGCAACAAGCTGTTTTAGCCCTTTTGTCCCCCAAAACAGAAAGTCTTTGAATACAATGCAATTTTGGAAGACTTACTATGAGGTAAATTCACATTTGGCTGTTTTGTTCAGAAAACAGTACTTTCTGTGCAGAAAATATTACTTCTGCATAGAAATGCTATTTTCTGTACAGAAATTGCTGTTTTTTATGCAGAAAACAGCATTTTCTGGAGAAAAAAAATCATGTGCAAATAGATCCTCAGTCTTCCCAGGAAAAGGGCTTTTCTGTGCAGAAAATAATATGTGCAGAAAAGGCTGTTCTCTGTCCATAAAATGTAGTTTTATGAGCAAAACAGCCACAAAATTAATCAATTTTTTAATTCTGTGCAGAATAAATCTTGAAATGTGAAGATTTTCATCTGTCCAGGATTCTCAAGGGAATTTCACAACACTGAAGAAACATGTTTTTCAACTATTTTTTCCTATACTTTTTATTAAAATCAGTTTTAATAAAACCATTATTCTCTATGACATAGCATTTTTTACAACATAAATAAAACAGAGAAATTTTTATAAGTATAATTACATCGTTTCCATAAACACTTCCCCTCTACCCTGGTTTGATCTAATCATTGCAACTATTTACTATGTGGTCTCCTTAGTTCTAAAATCTCAATGTCGACTGGTCTCTTCTAACCGAAATATTCCTTTATTAGTTATCTTTATTATTATTGTTATATTCATACACTGTTATATTCATACACTCTTTCTTGTTTTGTTATCCATAACCATCACTTTGAGTAATATTTTTCCATGTATTTCTTAATTATACTCATATTTTTCCTCTCTTTTTCTTTCATCTCATATTTCATTCTAAGTGTCAGATCTTCTAATACCACGTATTCCTGCAGTTTGTTCAACCATTCCTCAGTAGTCAGGATTTCCGCTCTTTTCCAGTAATTTGCAAAAAGCATCCTTGCAGCAGTGGTCATGTATAATATAAGTGTCTCATACTGTCTGTTTTATTTCTCAATTTGATGTGTCATATTCAATAAACAAAGCTCCGGAGTAAGTGGGAGCTCAGTTTGGAGAATATCTGTCATTATTTTGTGTATTCTTTTCCAATATCTTCTAGTTTCTGGGCATGTCCACCACATATGGTAAAAAGACCCATCTTCTGCTTGCATTTCCAACAGCCTTTCTCTTTTAGTGCATACATCTTGCTAAGTTTAAGAGGGTCCAACTACCATCTATGTAACATTTTGAAATAGTTTTCTTTTAAATTTTGCGCTAATGTAAATTTATTCGTCAATTTCCAACTTCTTTCCCAATTTTACATCTCAATTTGGTGTCCTATATTTTGGGCCCATTTGATCATTGTCTCTTTCACTGTCTCCCCTTCTAGTTCTCGGTCCAATATGAATCTGTATAAAAGAGAGGTCAAATGTTCTCTTTCTTCAAACATCAATTTTTCCCATTCATTTAATTGAATAAAAGATTCTATTCCTTCTAGCTTTAAGTCAATTTTTGCTCTTTCTTTTAATTGCATGTACAATTGACATATCCTCCCTTGTTCCAATTCTTCTCTCGTCTTTATGTGCTGCACACTAGCATCTTTATCTTTGGCAATCAAATCTCCATATCTTAACCATTTTTCTGATGGTTCTTTCCATTTTCCTTGAAAAGCTTCTTGAGGTGATACCCATCTAAGTATTTTCAATACAATTTGTTTTTCCATGTTCTCCAAATTTGATACAAAGCTTTTCTAGTATAATGATTCAGGAAGCCCTTGTCAATTTTCGTCTTTTGATACCATAAATAAGCATGCCATCTGAATCGTAAGTCAGTTCCCTCCAATTTAAGCAGTCTGTCATTCTTTAGGTCCAACCAATCTCTCAGCCAAATCATACCATTGGCTATATAATATGATTTCAGGTCGAGGAGTCCAAAACCTCCTCTCTCTTTTCTGTCAATTAAAATTTTCCAATTAATTCTAGGTTTTTTATCTTCCCATATAAAGGAAGTAATATCTTTTTTCCATTCTTGAAAACATTTCAGATTTATTATAATTGGTAGATTTTGGAATAGATAATTCATTTTAGGCAGCACCATCATTTTGATCGCCGCAGTTCTTCCTAATAGTGATAATTTAAATTTTCGCCAATTCTGAAGATCTTTCTTTATTTCATTCCATTTTGTTATATAATTGTTTTCGAAAAGTTTATTATTTTGCTTTGCAATGACAATACCCAGATACTTAATCTTTTTTTCCGCTTTAAATCCTGTTATCAACTCTAACTTTGCTATTTCTTCTTTCCTCATATTTTCAGTCAGGATCTTCATTTTCTCTTTGTTAATTTTAAATCCCGCCAACTCGCCGAATTCGTAACAAATCTCCACCATTTTCTTAATACTCGTATCAGGATCTTCTGAAAAAAAGACAAGATCATCGGCGTACGCTTTTAATTTAAACTACTCTCCTCTAATCTTAGGGCCTTTTATGGAATCTTCTGTTCTTATTTTCCTGAGAAGTACATCCAGCACCAATATAAATAGTAATGGGGATAAAGGACACCCCTGACGCGTTCCTTTGTTTATTTCTATTGGTTCACTCTTCTCTCTATTAAGCAATAATTGAGCCCGACAATTCGAATATATAGATCTTATCCATGTTATAAAATTGTCACCACAATTCATTTTCACCAATAACTCAAACATAAAGGCATGATCTACGTTGTCAAAAGCCTTTTCAGCATCCACAAAGATCATTGCGTGTTTCTTTTCGCTATGTTTCTCATAGTATTCCAAGATGTTAATAAGCGTTCTTGTGTTGTCTCTTACATATCTCTTTGGTAAAAAACCATTCTGGTCTTGGTGTATTATTTTTTGTAGAATTCTTTTAAGTCGCTCCGCTATTATATTGGCAAATATCTTATAATCTATATTAAGCAGCGAAATCGGTCTATAACTTGATGGTTCAACTGGATCTTCCCTTCTTTCAATATCAGCATTATGTTTGCATTCTTCCAGGAATCCAGTTTCCCGTTAGTCAAAATTTCGTTATACATCTTCCACATTGGTTCAGATAGTACATCCTGAAGTTCCTTATAATACAACCCGGAAAAACCATCTGGCCCTGGAGCTTTTCCCACTTTTATTTTCTTTATCGCTTCCATAATCTCCATACATGAAATGTTCACATTTAAGTTCTTCTCATCCTCTTCTGACAGCTTTAAAATATCTTGCTTTCTGAAAAATCTTGTATCTTCTTCTCCGTATAACTTTTCCCATTTTTCCTGTATAAATTTTTGAAATACTTACGAAAAGTGTTCATTATAATTCTCTGATCTGTAGTCAACTCCTTTCCAGCTTTAACTTGTAAGATTAAATTTCTTTCTCTTCTTTTCCTCAGTTTATATGTCATCCACTTCCCGGGTTTATTCGCGCTTTCAAATTCTCTTTGCTTTAACATTCTTAATTTCTTTTCCATATCATCCAAATTTTCCCTTTGCAACTCCAATTGTACCTTCTTGAATTCTTTTCTCCATTTTTCATTTCCTGGATTCCTTCTAATTTCTTCTTCTATTGATTTCATCCTTATTTCCAATTCCTTTCTTTTTTCTTCTTTTTTCCTCCTCCATTCTGTGTTCCACTTTAAGAAAAGGCCATGCATTACCGCTTTTCCAGTGTCCCACACCGTTTTTCTCATGACCTCACCGTTATCATTTTCTCTAAAGTAATATGTTAATTCTTTCTTTGCTTTCTTCAAATATTCCTCGTTTCTCAGAAGTTGATCATTTAATCGCCAACTCCGATATTTACTTTCTTTATTCATTCTGAGTTCTAATTGTAGAGGGTTGTGGTCTGAGGTAATTCTAGGTCGAATCTCCATATCCTTAACTGCCATATGTAACGTTTTGGAGATTAAAAACAAATCAATCCTTGACATGGTCAAATTTCTATCAGAATAAAAAGTGAAACCTCCTTTCTCATGCAGACTTCTCCAGATATCCATCAGAGACAGGTTTTCCATCATTCTGAAAAACGTCTTAGGTAGTTTACTGTTTTTTTCCTTGCCATTTTGATTGGCTGTTCTATCTTTAGTTGGATCTATAACTCCATTCATATCCCCCATCAGTAGAATATGTACATGATTATTTTCCATGATACATTTATCTCTTCTTCCAGTTTTCCATAAAACTTGCTTTTATTTTGTAGTGGTGCATATATTCCCACCAACAGTATCATAATCCCAGGGAGTTGAACAACAACAACAACAACAACTATTTTTTTCTTTGAATAGTTCTGTTTTTTCCATTCCTAGTTTTACCCTCTAGAGTGGCAGAAAACAATATGGCTCTATTTTCTATGTGGCAACCCATTCAGTTTTACTAACCAGAGTGACATTTGGTGTCCTTTATCTGCAGGAGAGCACAGCAACCAATGTCCAAAGGGGTTTGGTTTGGATTCTACTGGGCCTTACTGTTCAGGTAAGAGAAAGCTGATAATTTGACTAAATTACCTTCACCCCACTCGTCGACTGCTGTACACATTCCACTTCCTATTTCCTAGATTGCCTCTCTCCTTTCCACTTGATGAAGACTTGGGGACACTATTGCTAGAACTGATGAAAACATTCCTATTACACTAGGGCCCCTTTCACACTACACAGTTGTAACTCTGTGATTTCATTTTAACTGTCAAGCAACATCCCATCGAATCTGAGAGTTTTTCATTTAAGATAGGGTATTTAGAATTTTCGGCCAGAAAGCTCTAGTGCCCTGCCAAACTACAAACCCCAGGATTCCACAGGATGGAGCTATGGCAGTGTGACTGGGATTATCTTGCTTCTTTTCTCCTCATTTTTGCTACAGTTGTTAAATATAAATATTGAGAGTCTAATTAGGCTCTGCAGGCTTCATGTTGCCAATGTACATTGTGCAAAGGACACTGTAACTTAATTCATTTTTGTCTTTGTTGGTAGATGAAGATGAGTGTACAACTCAAAACCCATGTTCCCACACGTGCCACAATGCCATAGGAACTTATTATTGCTCCTGTCCTAAGGGCCTTACCATTTCAGCAGATGGAAGAGCATGCCAAGGTAACAGTCGCTACAGAGGTTATTGAATAACTTGGGAGGAATACTTTAAAATGAAACAAAAGCTGATGTGTGCACATTTGAGTATAAGTCCATTAGAATAAGTCCTATATATTATTTGGCTTAACTATATAAGATGGTGACCACAGATTTTTTGTAATTGCATTTGTGTGCCCTTTGGAAATAATGGCCATGGCCCTGAATTGGGAGATGTGGCTAGAGATATGTAGCTATGACATCCCCCAGTTCTATCCTCCAGATTCCTACCTTTGAAGCCTCACAGTCCCCTCCAACATGGCCATTTATGAGGGCCTAGAGAGTGGGATGATAAGCAGTGATGTGTCCAATCCAATCCTAGTCATGGAGCATGCTGAGACGAGCAATCACAGAGCCCCCTGTGGGGTCCTGTTGGAATTCTGTTGCAGCTGTCTGTTTCAGTGCATCCTGTGACCAGGAGAGTGCTGGACACAGCAGTACTTACTGCCCCAGTCTCCACTGCCTTGGAAATTACTCTGTTAGGAGGGACTGTAAGGCTTCAAAGATAGGACTTGGGGAGCACTCGTGGTCATTTAGATTGTGCAATAACCATAAACATGAATTGGAATAATTATGAGGCAAGTTAGGCTTACAACCTCATAGAACAGAATGACAGCCATTCTTTATCATTCATTCTTCACTGCTCTTGTATCTGACCTTTTTTTCACCATAGTCAGACCTAGAGTAGAATATATGAGGTTCAATTTCCCATTCAGGTGTCAGGGCCTTGGGTGTGGCCGCACCGGCAGGCGCCACGGAGGCCGACGGCGCAGTTACCTCCGAGGAGGAGGAGGCGAGTCTGGGCCCTCCGAAGGCCGCAGCAGACGACGGGGGCTGCGTGGCCGCTGCGGAGGGCTCCGCTGCCGGGGGGGGGATCGCCAGGACGCCGTGGCAGACGCCGATCCCGGCGGGGGACTCCCCGGCGTGATGGAGGCTGCCGCTGCCACCGAGGATCATCTCGCCGTTGCGGAGGCCGCCGGCCCAGCTCCCATGCCGCTGGGCATGGCAGGCAGAGACCCGCTGGAGGAGGCAGGCCCCAGGCCTGATCCCGGGGCACCACCTACTCACGAGGCTGCCTCGGAAGAGGCTGAGGCCGCCGCCCTGCCGCCGACGTTCCAGCAGCGACGGCGGCTCAAGGAGGCCAGTCGTCGATCCCGGCGGCTACAGGAGAAACACCTCGGGGCGGGGAGCTCCCAGCTGTAGCGCAGCTGTGAGCCCAGCCACGTGCTCGGGCCAGATTGGCCGCTGCCTGGCTTAGAGGCCTTTTTAGGCAGACGCGGGGCTGGGAGAGGCACGGAGCAACAACCGTCGGCTTCCAGGACGTATGCCGCCCGTACCTTGTTCCAGTCCCGTCCGAGCCCGCTTCCTGCCGCCTGGTTCCTCCAAGACCCTACCCCAGCGTTTGGTGAAGTAACCTCTTTGCGTTCCGGGTGAAGTAACCCGTTATCGTTTTCTGTTGACGCCTGCTGCTAAGGCCTGCTTTAAGTTCCCCCCAGATTGTGTGCTGCAGCGCTTCTGCGAAGGACTGCACTAGCGCTGCTAGTGCCCGGCTCCGGTCCAGCCCCTGCTTGACCTCCGCCCGCACTGACAGATTGTTGCTCCGTCACCCGGTCAAGGAGGATGGAAGGGGAGAACGCGGCTCTGAAAGCCCAGCTGGCCGCCCAGGCCCAGGAGAACCAGGGCCTGCGTGCCCAGGTGGACCAGCTCTCCCATGCCCTGCAGGCCCTGCAGTTCCAGGTCGGCCAGCTGCAGGCAGCCCGGCCCCCGCCTGCGCCAAAGATCCCCATGGCGGTGCCACCGCGTTTCCGGGGAGCCCTCCGAGCTGGAGACCTTCGTGGCCGGCTGCCGGCTCTACATACAGGGCCGGGGCCAAGACTTTCCCAATGAGCGTGCCCAGGTGGCGTTCATGATCAGCCTGCTCTCCAGGATGCCGGCCAAGTGGGCCACGCCCCTGCTCCACCAGAATAGCGGCGTTCTGGACAACATGGCCGCATTCTTGTAAGCGTTCCGGGCGGTGTGGGGAGATCCAGTGCAAGCTGAGACGGCGAGCCGGCAACTGCGCCAGCTACAGCAGGGCCGAGGTACGGTGCGGGACTATACCACCACGTTCCACCTACTGGCGCAGGACCTGGCCTACAACGACCCCGCCCTCCAGGATCAGTACCGGGCCGGCCTTTCGGTGGAGATCCTGGATGAACTGGCCCGCAGCCCCCCGCCGAAGACGCTGGAGTTGTTAATTCAGCAGGCCCTCCGGATCGATGGGCGCCTGGAGGCCCGGAGGCAGGCTCGTTGGGTGGGCTCCTCCAGCTCGTGCACCTGGGCGCCGGCCCACAGGAGGTCCTGCCCAGCCGGTCCGGGACGAGTGTCTCCACCGGTGGGGCCAGTAGTGAGGAGCCATGCAGCTCGGAGGGGCACGGCCCCTCCTGACAGCCGAGGAGAAGGAGAGGCGGCGACGGGAGGGTCTGTGCCTGTACTGCGGCCTGGGAGGACACTTCACCCGCGTGTGTCCGTTGAAGTCCACCACCCTGGGGGCGCTGGGAAAAGCCAACCCCCAGGTCTAGAGAGCCTGCGAGGCCTGGGGGAGCCCGGAAGCGGGACAGACGCGGACACATCGGTACGGAGACGAGACCCACTGCTGGTGGCCGCCGCAGTGTGCTACGGGGATGCACCGCCCATCCCTGTGGGGGCCATGATTGACTCCGGGGCGTCCAACAACTTCCTGGACCTCCAGTTCGCCCGGGACCACCAGATCCCACTGGTGCTGCTACCGGAGCCACGGCCGGTGGAGACTATTGATGGGCGGTTGCTGAAGTCTGGCCCCATCACCCACCAGACGGTTGAGGTGGGTTTCGAGATCCAGGGCCATTTCGAGCGGGCGAGCTTCCTGGTGGCCGCGGTGCCCTGCTTTCCAGTGGTGCTGGGGATGCCTTGGCTCTCACGCCATGACCCGCATATCTCCTGGGCGCGGCGCGAGGTGCTGTTCGCGTCCGAGTACTTCCAGGAGCACTGCTGGCCCAAGAAGCTGATGGCTATCCTAGAGACCCCCGGGGCCGGGACATCCATCGAACTGCTGCAGAAGTACTAGGAGTATGTGGATGTGTTCGACCGGAAGGAGGCCGACCGCCTACCCCTGCACTGGGTCTACGACTGTGCTATAGACCTGGTGCAGGGGGCTCCGATCCCGGCAGGACGCATCTACGTGCTCTCGGAGCCGGAGTTGGCAGCCCTGCGGGAGTTCCTAGAGAAGAATCTACGTTGGGGCTTCGTGTGGCCGTCGACCTCCCTGGCTGGGGCGCCAGTGCTGTTCGTCCGCAAGAAGTCGGGGGAGCTGCGCCTATGCAATGACTACCGCGCCCTCAACCGGATCACCATCCGCAACCGCTACCCGCTGCCCTTAATTCCGGAGCTGTTGGAGCGGCTGCGCCACGCGACGGTCTTCACAAAGCTGGACCTCCGCGGGGCCTACAACCTGGTGCGGATCCGGGCCAGTGATGAGTGGAAGACGGCGTTCCAGACCTGGGACAGGCACTACGAGTACACTGTCATGCCCTTCGGCCTGTGCAACACCCCGGCTGTGTTCCAGCACTTCGTGAATGACGTCTTCCGGGACTACTTGGACCGCTTCGTAATCATCTACCTCGACGACTTCCTGATCTACTCCCCGAACCGGCAGGTCCACGAGGCGCATGTGCGCGCCGTGTTGCAGCGGCTGCGGGAGCACCGCCTCTACGCCAAGCTCGAGAAGTGTGCCTTCGACCTCTCGGAGGTCGACTTCCTGGGCTACCGCGTGTCACACCGGGGAGTAGAGATGGATCCGGCGAAGGTGGAGGCCATTGTGTCCTGGCAGGCCCCGAGGAGTCGCAAGGATGTGCAGTGGTTCCTGGGGTTCGCCAACTTCTACCGGAAGTTCATTGCCGACTACGCATCGTTGGCCGCCCCTATCACCCAGGTGCTCCGCGGCAAGGCGCCGTTCCTGTGGACCACCGAGGCCCAGCAGGCATTTGACTGGTTGAAGACCCGTTTCACGACGGAGCCCATCCGGCAGCATCCCGACCCCAGGCGGCCCTTCGTCCTGAGACCGACGCCTCGGACGTTGCGGTCGGGGCGGTCCTGTTGCAGAGTTCGGGCCCGGAAGGGGAGCTCCGGCTGTGCACCTACCACTCCTGGCAGCTGACCCCTCCTGAGCGGAACTATACCATCTGGGAAAAGGAGCTCCTGGCGGTCAAGGTGGCGTTCAAGGCTTGGTGGCACCTCCTGGAAGGCGCGTTGCACCCGGTACAGGTGCGGACTGACCACCGCAACCTGGAATACTTGCAGACCGCCTGGAAGCTGACGCCGCGACAGATGCGTTGGGCCCATTTCTTCTCCTGGTTCCACTTCCAGCTGCAGTACGTGCCGCGGGCCCGCAACCGGTGCGCGGACGCCCTGTCCCGGAAGCCCGAATACGCCGCGACCCGAGAGCCGGAGACCTGCTCGACCATCCTGTGCCCTGAGAACTTCGCGGCGACCGTGGACGTGACGACCCTGGCGGAGCAGATCCGGGAAGCCCAGACCCGGGAGCCGCCCCAGGAGACTCTGCGCCTGGGAGATGCCTCCTCCCCATGGTTGGAGAGGGGGGCTGCTCTACCATCGCGATCGGCTCTTCGTGCCCCCCGGCCCCTGTCGTGAGGAAGTGCTGCGCCTCTGCCATGACGGGAGGCCCGCGGGGCACTTCAGCTGGTTCAAGACCCTGCACCTCGTGACCCGGGAGTTCTGGTGGCCCAGGGTGCGCGGGGACGTCGACCGTTACGTCCGTTCCTGTCCATGTGCCGCCGCGCCAAGGACCCGACGGAGAGGCCCTCGGGGTTGCTCCAGCCTCTGCCGACCCCCGCAGGACCCTGGCGGACCATCTCCATGGACTTCATCCCTGAGCTCCCTCTGTCCCAGGGCCACACCGTCATACTAGTGGTGGTGGACCTCCTCACGAAGATGGCGCACTTCGTCCCGTGTCTGGCGCTACCTTCCACGAAGGAGACGGCACGCCTAGTCCTGGAGCATATCTTCCGGTTGCACGGCCTCCCCGAGGGGATCGTGGCTGATCGGGGAGTACAGTTCACGCCCGGTTCTGGCAGTGTCTGTTGCGGCAGTTGGACATCGAGCCCTGGCTGTCGTCGGCCCACCACCCGCAGACCGATGGCCAGACCGAGTGCACCAACGCCATGCTGGAGCAGTACCCGCGGTGTTACAGCTGCTACCAGCAGGACGACTGGGTCGACCTCCTGTCCGTGGCCGAGTTCGCGTACAACAATGCTGTCCACGCCTCCACCCAGCAGTCGCCGTTCCTGGCCAACTACGGCTTCCATCCGCGGTGGTTCCCGCCGGTGGGGGCGCCTTCCGCGGTGCCCGCCACAGACCGGTGGCTCCAGGAGTTGCGGACCATCCAGGAATTACTGCGGGAGCAACTGGAGCTTGCCAAGGAGGCGTACAAGCGAGGGGCAGACCGGCACCGGCAGCCAGGTCCGCCTCTGCGGGTCGGGGACCGTGTCTGGCTCTCCACACGCTTCCTCCCACCCGGCCGCCCTAGCCGCAAACTGGATGCCCGGTGCATAGGCCCGTTTAACATCTGGGCCCAGGTAAACCCGTGGCCTTCTGGCTCCAACTTCCGCGCAACCTGCGGGTCCACTCAGTGTTCCACCGGTCGCTGCTTCTGCCAGCCACGGGGGTATGACCAGACACCGGCCCCACAGTCCTGCCAGCTCCGGTGCTCGTCGATGGCGAGGAGGAGTCCGAGGTGGCTGGGATCCTCGATTCCCGCCGGCGGCACGGCCGCCTACAGTACTTGGTGGACTGGTGGGGTTATGGTCCGGAGGAGCGCTCCTGGGAGGACACAACGGATGTCCATGCGCCGCGGTTGGTGCAGGCCTTCCATCGCCGCTACCTGGCGAAACCTCATCCCCCGCGGGGTGGGGGGGCGACCCTGGGGAGGAGAGTGATGTCAGGGCCTTGGGTGTGGCCGCGCCGGCAGGTGCCACGGAGGCCGACGCCACAGTTACCTCCGAGGAGGAGGCGGCGGGTCCAGGCCCTCCGGAGGCCACTGCCTACGACAGGAGCCGCGTGGCTGCCGTGGAGGGCTCCACCGCCGGGGGGATCGCTGGGATGCCGCGGCGGATGCTGATCCCGGCGGGGGTCTCCCTGACATGACGGAGGTCGCCGCCAAGGATTGTCCCGGCGTTGCGGAGGCCACCGGCCCAGCTCCCGTGCCGCTGAGCGTGGCAGGCAGAGACCCGCTGGAGGAGGCGGGCCCCGGGCCTGATCCCGGGGCACCGCCTACTCACGAGGCTGCCTCGGAAGAGGCTGAGGCCGCCGCCCTGCCGTCGACGTTCCAGCAGTGGCGGCGGCTCAAGGAGGCCAGCCGCCGATCCCGGCGGCTACAGGAGAAACACCTGGGAGCGGGGAGCTCCCAGCTGTAGCGAAGCTGTGAGCCCAGCCGTGTGCTTGGGGTGGATTGACCGCTGCCCGGCTTAGAGGCCTTTTTAGGCAGACGCGGGGCTGGGAGAGGCACGGAGCAACAACCGTCGGCTTCCAGGACGTATGCCGCCCGTGCCTTGTTCCAGTCCCGTCCGAGCCCGCTTCCTGCCGCCTGGTTCCTCCAAGACCCTACCCCAGCGTTTGGTGAAGTAACCTCTTTGCGTTCCGGGTGAAGTAACCCGTTATCGTTTTCTGTTGACGCCTGCTGCTAAGGCCTGCTTTAAGTTCCCCCAGATTGTGTGCTGCAGCGCTTCTGCGAAGGACTGCACTAGCGCTGCTAGTGCCCGGCTCCGGTCCAGCCCCTGCTTGACCTCCGCCCGCGCTGACATCAGGTAACTAACCAGATGTCGGAGCAGAGGGGTAGTGATGCCTTTTGATCAATGCTCATAATGAAGGTACTCAAAGCATATGAAAGAGAATCCAGGAGAAGTTCATAATAATATATTGTTGTTAGAAACCTTTTCCCCCTGCACACAGTTAGTCTGAGGACAGGAACTAATGTGAGGGGGATAGAAACATTGGCAGGGAGCAGATAGCATCATCTTTTGTGTTATATCCATTGCCTTCCACTGTAGCTTGGAAAGGCTATGTTTTTGTATTCTCAGTCCTAGAACAGGAATCTTCCAGTTATTGGTGATGCTTGCAAGGGGGTTCTAGAAGTTATAGTCCAAAAAAGTAACTTCTCTAAGGTCTAGTTCAGATCATGCTTTATATCGGTAATATTTTCATGATGAAAAGATTTCTTTTTTCTCCACAGTATGCGTTATGGCATGGCTATACTTACAGATTTCTCCTTCTTGCAGATATTGATGAGTGTGCCTTAGGGAGGCATTCATGCCACAGTGGCCAAGACTGTGAGAATATTATTGGCTCCTATCAGTGTGTAGTTCAGTGTGGGCTTGGCTTCAGAAGAACATCAGATGGACTGAGTTGTCGAGGTATGGAGGTAGCTTAATTGATCAATATGATCCTTAAATAAAACGAGACTTAATTAAATAAGTTTTTTAAAAAAGCAGGATGGATCCCTTGATGGAATGAGAAATAGATTGAAATTGATTATTGATTATTTTCTGTGAAGATCCATTCTAGAATGCAGAGAAGAAGATATCCAGTAATCAGTAATTTCGTTTGCTCTACCAGAGCGGGCAGAGGACACATGACTTAAAAGTCTGCTTGAACCTACTGCATTTATGGCTCTTCTCTCATTTCATTCCATAGCCAAGTGCAAATAAATGGAAAATCAGGAAAAAGGAGCAACCCATTCAGTAAACAGTGACACCTACAAGCAAACATGAGAAATTTTGTCTTGTCTCCTGCTCTTGAGTGGGAGAAGGGACTTTGAATTCAGTGAGCTGCCAGCACCCAATAATACACTCCATGACTTAGTGAGAAGTCACTGAGGGGTTTAACTTGTATCTTTTCCCACCTCTGATTCTGTAGAGACTTCCCTCCTACTCCTGTGGGAGATGAAGATCACATAAACACACACACACACGCACACACATAGAGCAAAGCCATGTGAAGAGAGAGTAGAAAAGAGATCTTTTAAGAAAACTTTTATTCTGAGTAAGTAATCTTACATTAGCAAAAGGGTATCTTGTACATAAAAGCACTTTCTTTCAGGTGTTACATAAGAGGTGTTACAAAGGCAAAAAACAGTCTTATTCAGCCAATGTTAGAAAGAAACCATAAGCTCTAATGAGACTGGCTGAACATTCCTGTTCTACGCATGATACTGATGGTGTTCTGCTTTTTGGGATTGTCATGGGAGTCTGGGAGTGTGGATCCCTTGTCCAGCCTACTACCAAGCTTCCCTAGGGACATTGGGCCAGGAAGCACCTCCCTTGACTCCATCAATCCCAAAGTTTCTCAAGTCTCTCTAGGTCTTAGAAGTTACCCTCATGGATGATGGTGCTGTTCTCTGTTGGTTGGATTTGTGAATTTTGTACAAAGTAAGTTCCAGATTGTGAAGATTCTCATCAGTCCATGATTCTCCTTTTTTAGGGCTTCCTGACAATTTGGAAACACCTTTTAAAATATGTATTTTAAAATATTTTGGATATTTAACGTCCAAAGTTTTCTATTCCACAGATGTTAATGAATGTCAAGAGTCCAATCCTTGTCACCAACGATGCTTCAACACCATTGGAAGCTTCCACTGTGGGTGTGATCCAGGATATCAGCTGAAAGAGAGAAAATGTGTGGGTAAGAAGAAGTAGTACATAAATGGGACTAGATTTTTTCCCCTCATTATGAATTATCTTTTCTCTAAGCATGATCATAATTTCATAGACATTGGTCTAGAATGTAAGAAATGTGTCTCTGGACTCCAATTCCTTTGCTCTTCAGAATAATTTCAGTTCAAGGGGATAGATCCTCTTCAAAGAGTCCTTTTTGCAGGCAACTGGAGGTAGAAAAATGGTGGTGTCTTGTCCAGAGCTTTGAAAAGTTATTTTTTTGACTCTCTTCTTGCTAGCTGGGGGATTCTGTAGAAAAGCTATAGTAGCTTTACTCAGTTGTGGTTGTGCCTGTCAGCCCTTCCTAAAAGGTAGAAAAAATTTCTTTTTAAAGGTACTCCAATACCTGGAAGAAAGAAGTAAACGAAACAGGAATCCTCTTTAGTTTCATGCAGGAAGTGCAATCAGTTTATCTATTTCACTTTTTGTCTTTTTCAAGATGTGAATGAATGCAAGCAAAATGTATGCCGACTTGACCAGCTGTGCAAGAATACACGAGGTGGTTATAAATGCATTGATCTATGTCCAAATGGAATGACCAAAGCAGAAAATGGAACATGTATAGGTCTGTATGTTTTGTATACAACATTCTTTCAAAGATTATTGCGGAGAACTGGGAGTTATTTGTGCATAATACTCATGAATTACTTAATTGGTATCATAACCATAACATCATAGACATGAATACTATTTATGAACATCTACATGAATCTTTTAGATGTAGATGCTTAAGAAATTATTAAATATTTTCTCTTTGCCTGCAAGATGAGAAAATGTCAGTTGGTCTCTGGAAAGTTTTCACACTTGTGAAAAAGGTGGGTTGTTTGGAAATTCACTGAATTGTGCAAATTGTGTAGCGAACCCACATTAGCTGCTGCTCTGTTGCATGAACTTGTAAAAATTAGAGGCATTGGGTGAGTTGTCTGCATCTCTCTTGATTAATCAGCCAGTCTTTCTTTGCTTCATAAAGGGAAAGAGGGTTGTTTTGTGTAGAGACATTTTTGTGCAAAAAATCTCAACAAGATCAAAAAATGCCTTGAATTGCTCTCATGCTGCAGACAAGAGCCTGACAATTTCTTGGCAGGTTGTCTGTGTCAAGAAAGCCTCTATTAGAACAAAAAATACTTAAAAATATGGCCAAAGTCCAACTTGGGTGAAGTAGTTGCAATGAGATAGCTATGATCCATCTGTTGATTTGAACCCCCAAAACCTACCTTAGAAGCCAGGCAGTCAGGCCAGCCAAGGAGTTCTGAGGTGCTGGCAAGTGGGGCACTGAAGAAAGATTCATCCAGTCTTCTGAACCCTGGTGTTAAATGCTGGTACAGCAGCCACAAGGTTGTGAGTCCAATCCTGCCAAGCTCCAGACTCAGCCTTCCATCCTTCAGCAGGTTGGTAAAATGAGTACCCAAGCTTGTTGGGGGCAGTTAGCTAACACATATTGTAAACCGCTTAGAGAGGACTTAGCTGAGAAGTGGTATAGAAATGCACATGCTATTACCAGAAATATATATACTATTCTTCCACCACCAAGCTGCAGTGCAATTATTGCAATTGCTCATCATACAGTGGCTTTCTGGCAGGAGAGGGCTGGAACATCCTCCTTCAGTGCCTGCTCACCAGCACCTCAGTGAACTCCTGGGTGGTGGGGCATTTGTGGTCATCATCATTTCCATAACTGTGAATTAGAAAATGCATGAGGTTGTAAGTCTAGCTTTGTTGTTGTATACCCTTAGGTCATTTCCGACTTAACAGCGACCCTAAGGTGAACCTATCTACAGAGTTTTCTGGGGCTGAGAGTATGTGACATGCCCAAAGTCACCCAGGGGTTTCCATGGCTGAGCAGTGAATCAGACTCTGGTCTCCAGGGTTGTAGTCCAATGCTCAGACCTCTATACCACACCGGCTCCCTAAGTCTAGCTTACAACATTGTAAATACTGAACAAGATGCCAGCCATTCTTTACATTCCTAATCTATAATGATCAAAATACAAAAATCATGTAGCATGTAAGCACATTATTTTGTTTTCATAATGCTTTAGTTTTCCTTTTTAATGAAAAATATAGAGGCCCTTACTATCTTTGAAGAATAAGGAGAGAAGAAATGGGAATGAGCAAATATAGGATGCCTGAACCCCCATATCTTAATAACTGTGGTATTGGAAGAGATCAGATTTCAGGATAAATCCCCTGTTGTAGCATAAAATTTCTATTTTTTTAAAAAAAAAATAGGAAATGACAAAAATGCAGTTGGTGAAATCCATAAGTGATTTTGTAGGTGAGCTCTGTGTTAAGAAGAAGGAATATATGCTCTTATATTTCTTTTGAATTTCCATAAACAATCACTTAAATACCTTTAAGATATAGTGTTTCTTGTCAGATATTGATGAATGCAGAGATGGTACCCATCAGTGCCGATACAACCAAATATGTGAAAATTCACGAGGAAGTTATCGATGTGTGTGTCCAAGAGGGTTCCGCTCCCAGGGAGTTGGAAGGCCCTGCATAGGTAAGTTGGTCACAGGAATCCGATAAATCCGATTAACACCATTCTGATGCTCCTCATTTGCTTTTGGCTGCACCTTACGCTACAAGAATTGCCCACAATGCAATACTTCTTGAAATCAGCATGCTTTAGTGACAACTGATTAGACCTCCAAGACTGCATCTTGAAAAAGAAGAGTTAAAAATATAGCTGATTTCAAGTACAAATGCATATAATTTCTAGTGAATGTCACTACTAACAATAAAATCGATTACACTTACTAAAGCTTGCATGTGGCAAGACAACAAAGGTACATTTTATGAAATGCCTGTGGAGGGATAACAAATTCAGCACAGATCTAATTCTGCATGTTTCCTTGCTTTAGTTAGCTCCTTAATGAGTGGTTCTATGCCCATACTCAGCACCAGATGATGAACTAGCTGGTTGTGTGTGTGTGTGTGTGTGTGTGTGTGTGTGTCAGTGTGAAAAGACACATGCCATTGGTCATGTGCTCGTTTGTTCTCGAATGCTGGAATTTTATTTCACAAATAGCCATTGCAGTAAATATACATGCCCAGTTTTTTTTATGAGGAGGATGTCTTAATTCTCTGCCCCGTGGCCTGGTTCCTATCTGGATCAGAGGACCATGCCTGATTTTTGGCTGAAAGGAAAAGGCCCATTGAAGTTAATCCTGCTTTAAATACTTTCAAATAGATTTCATGTGTTGTGTCAGCATACGTTGTGAGAATATTTAAAAAAAACTAACACATGTGTTTCATTAAGCATGGTTTTACTTTGTATAAGAGCATGGCATTCTGTAGACCCATGTTGCATGTCTAAACCTAGCTTTTGTCATGTGTTCAGTTCATTTTTCCCTGTTATTTTTTCTTGTCATTCAGAAACACATGTAATTTTGGCTGATGGGGTTGGTGAAAATAGGAAATTTACAATGTAATCCTTTGCATGCTTATTTGGCAGTAAGTATCATTGTAGTTGGGTTGACTACTTTCAAGTAAGTGTGGATAGCCTTGCAGCTCAGTCTTGTATTGCAGGAGAGTCAGAAGTGTTTTGCAGCTGTTAGAGATCCAGAAAAATGGGATAACCTGGCAAAAACCCACAGTAAAGAGAAAAGTAACCCAGATTTTTGTTTTGTTTTTGCTGCATCAATAAAGCACTTCATTTGCTTTGAGAATCCCCTCATTATGCTGGTCCAGGGCTAATCTCTTTGAGTGTAATTTGGATGTCAAGATAACTACATAGGCTGACATTCTGTTATTGAAATATGCAAGCATAAACCCAGCACATACCTGGAAATGTCTTTTTTGGTCATTGTGGAAGTTGGTATTCTCTCTCTCCCTCCTCAGTGACCAAAGCCCCTCCTACTGAAAACTCACTTTTCCATGGCCAGTCAGTGGATGGTAGGGGGAAGCAGGGGAATCAGAAGAATTCCATGGGCAGACTCAGAATGCTTACATAATCTGCCAAGAGCCCTGGAGGACCCAGGCAGAGCTCAGTGATGATATCATCCTTTTGCAACTGGCTGTGGGGACATAGCCAGACATTTCTCTGATTCCCTCACTCTCCATCAGTCACTGAATGACTTTAGAAGTAGAGCTATCACAGTGAAATGGTGAGTCTCGGAGATGGTGACGACGGAGTGGGGCATAGCACAGTTCCACTTGCAGAACATTTACACTACCCTTGGTCAGGTAAGATCTCAGCCATGGTTTTCATTGAAGTGTTTCAGAGGAAAACTGATGCATGCACTGTTTCATAGCTCTGCAGACCACAGCTTTGTGATTTCAGAATCACATCTGTAATTTCAGTTTGTTCCACAGACTGATGTGCTTTTTTTTATGTTTTTTGTGTGTTTTTCCTCCTCCTTCCCCTTGTCACATGATTTGTTGTTTTGGAATCATGTCACATGAGCAGATATTAATGAGTGCGAGCAACTGCCTAATCCTTGTGCATATCAATGCACCAACAGCCCCGGCAGCTTCAAGTGTATCTGTCCCCCTGGACAACATTTATTAGGCGATGGCAAATCTTGCGCTGGATTGGAGAGGCTGCCAAATTATGGCACTTATTACAGTAGCTATAACTATGCTCAGTTCTCCCCTGTGAGAGACAACTATCGACCTCAGCAATATATCAGGCACTCCTCCAATCTCTACAGCTCCTACTCAGAGTATAGGAACAGCAGAGGTCCAGTCTCCAGGACTAAAAGGAGTGTTAGAGAGACTTGCCCTGAAGGCTATGAGGCAAGAAATAACAAATGTATAGGTAAATGTCACGTATGTCTGTGTCCTGTGTGTGTGTTGATATCTATGTGTTTTGAGATTCTTGCTGTTCATTCATTTTACTGTCAGGTTGCTTTTACATACAAGTACTGTGATCTTGTGGGATGCTTATAGTATAATTTTTCTGATTTAAGTATGTATGCATTACATTTTAAAACTGCACAACAACCTAACTTGCCTGGGGGTTATACAAATTAAATTTTTAAAAAAATGTTCAAAGTAAGAATAAAGCAAACCGGAAGAGATTTGAAAAAATTATCAGCATATAATAAACCAGAAGTAAAAGTAGCACCAGAGCAATACAAATACCTAAAAGCATTTCTTGAAATATATAAGCTTCACTTTTAAAAAAATATTTTGTGGAGCCCACTCACTTTTCTATTTACCAAATATGTTTAGATTATTTTTGTTTCCCTTTGTCCTTTTTTGCAGTTTCAAAAAATGCAATTTAAAAAATCCAAATAACCTGGTTTATCCAAATACCTTGGTTTATGCCAATGGGGAAAAAGTACATTCTAAACAGAGATTGCCAGTTTGGGGTACAGTGGGAACAATCAGAACATTACCATTGATGTGTATACAGAATTAGGAAACACAGTAGGTAGCCTGGTTAAAGGCAGTTTTCTGAAGCAATGTCCAAGAGCAATGATAAATTAAATGTTTCGGTCCACTTCTCTCTTTGTCTGTGATACAGTTTCTTATAAACAGTCTTCATCATGATGACCATGCTGAAGGGTAATTTTCATAATGAGCAATCACAAGTCAAATTCAAAACACAAAATTTTCCAACAGATTCAATTTACACATACTGTGTAAATTCAGTGATTAACTCAGTGATGTTTGCTTAAGTTTGAATCAGTCCTTGGTTACTCCAAGTTTCTGTTTTCATCACAGGTAGCTTTTTTAGAATTGGTCTCTAGCATAGTCTCACTGAAATTAAAAATGCAAAAAAATTACTTCTGATGGTGCCAATAACAAAATGGTGTAGAGAGTGTAAGCCTACACCAGCTTACCTATAGGAGACTCACTCTGCCTGTTTGTTCTGGATGCTCCTGAGCACAGAGGGAAGAAGGAACAGCTTCTGCCTCTAGCATGCTGCTTTTCGGTGATCAAATGCAGCTGAAATGAGCCCAAGATCACCCTTGCAGCTAATCAGTGGTTAGGGAGATGGTGCTGCACATGGCAGCCCTTGGCTTTGTTACTCATCAGAATGAAGCCTTCCAAACAGGATGTGATCCAGAGATTATAATCTGTAAATTCTAAGGTTTCTATAAAAATAATAATTTAACACATTAATTAATGATTAACCATATTTCTGCCTTCCCAATGTATTTATACCCTGTCTTTCTCAGGAGATCCAAGGGAGTTTACAGTAATTTAAAACCAGGTTAAATTAAAATCTTATTTTACAAAAGCTAGAAAAGAATTAGACCATAATAGTATTAAAAACCATGGTTAAAACAGTTAAAAACACAGTTAAAACATAATTACTCATACAAGATTTTAAAAAACTAAAAACTAAAATCAAATCAAATACAATGAACCACATCACATGACTTGAGTCAACAGTGTGATGTGGAAGCTAAAAAAAGCCAGTGTGATTCTACATCAATAGGAGTATAGTGTGTACGTCAAGAGAAGTAATAGTATCACTTTACTCTGCTTTGGTCAGACCTCACCTGGAATACTGTCCCGTTCTGGGCACCACAGTTCAAGAAGGATATTGACAAGCTGAAATGTGTCCGGATGAGGGTGACAAAAATGGTAAAAGGTCTAGAAACAATGCCCTATGAAGAGCAGCTTGGGGAACTGAGTATGTTTAGCCTGGAGAAGAGAAGGTTAAGTGGTGACATGATAGCCATGTTTAAAAATTTGAAGGGTTGTCATGGAAGACAGGGCAAGTTTCTTTTCCGATGGTGCAGAGACAAGGACACAGACAATGGCTTCAAACTACAGGAAAAGAGATTTCATCAAAACATTACAAAGAACTCCTGGATAGTCAGAGCAGTTTGAGAGTGGAATATGCTGCCTCAGAGTGTGGTGGAGTCTCTTTCTTTGGAGGCTTTTAAACAGGAGTGCTTTTATTGAGTATTCCTGCATGGCAGGGGGTTGGACTCAATGGCCCTTGTGGTCTCTTCTAACTCTGTGATTCATGCACTATTGCCAAATAATTTAAATCTCAAAGGCTTGCCTAAATAAATAGGTCTTCACTTGCCAGTGGAAAGAGAGCAGGGAGGGAGAAACTGGACTTCCCCCTTTCAAATGATGAACATAAACAAATTAATTTTCTTAAACCTAATGGCCACTTCCAGTCTGCTTCTCTCTGACTCCCATCTCAGCTCCCATTTTAAGAAGGACATTTGAGAAAGCAAGCAAGCAATGAGCCACATGTGAAGGTTTGGACATCATAACAAGCCATGGTTGAAGGAAATCAGAATTATAAGCCAGCAACAAATAGTGGCTTCTAACTGTAGGTTGCAGCTGCTCAACAAAACTTGGTTTGTTTCTGGGTGTGGAATCAGATACAGTAGTTAGCTTGAATTCATCAAATCATAACATAGTGAAGTTGGTCATTTAATGTAAAAAAGATATATCTCACCAAACACACAACAAACATGTGTTAGGTGATATGACAATAGTGCGTCTCTGACACATATTCTTCCATGTTTTGAAGCAGTATCTTCTCTGCCCCCTCTACATTCCTTGAATATAGGTACCACAACACTTACATCTGTGTTCTAAAATCCATTTCACATGAAGTGGGATTTGTTCCTCTCTCAGACTCAAGTCCTAAGTGAAAATATGCCATTGGTTTTAACCTTCCGTTAGTTCCTAAATTTCTGCATCATGACCTTACGGGTTGAACTTTGCTGATTTGCTACAGTACCCACCCACTCCCAGAAGTTGCCAAATCTAGTAATAAATAGTGTCGTCTAATTTTCTGGGTGTAAGAAGTTGAGCTCATTGAGGGTGTGAGGGAGGCATTTGTGCCCAATGAGGAATTTGCCCTGGGGAGCCATATATTACAGCAGCATTTCCCAGAAGACAAGAATAACTTTGGCTTTGGCAATCCTGTCCCCACTGTGCCAGCTGGTGTAGGTGTTTTGACTGGATCTTAGACACTGTGAGCCATGGCCCTCAGACCATTTCTGTCACTGGATGGTATCAGTTTTATATCCTGTTTATCCCGTTCACCGGTTTTTGTAGGCTACAAGATTGCTTGTGCGATTCTTGGGGGGGGGGTCTTTAAAAAGGTTACGTGTATAATAACCTCAGAAGTCTTGAATGTGACAGGATTTTTAGATTTGCCAAAATATGATATCTAAGAAAATATATAATTTCACACAAAGCATTACTCTTATATGGCTTAGGGTACTTGTGCAGAGTGGTATGTGTGTATGCATCTGCAAGAATTCAATTTCTTACCTGGATTTTTTTCCGCTCAAAGATATTTTTCGATATTCATTTACCCCTTAAACATAGTATTTTAATGCCTGGTCTTCTGTTTTTAACAGATATTGATGAATGTGAGAACAGAGATATTTGCCAGCATGAATGCAGGAACACCTTAGGAAGTTACCAGTGTTTCTGCCCATCGGGTTACCGGGTTATGCCCAATGGCAAAACATGTCAAGGTAAGAAAATCTGCTTGTATAGGAGGGAAATTTACAAAGAATATAAACGTTTAGCTCATAGAAGTGTTGGAACACAGATTGGATGAGTGTGCTGCAAGCAATGTCAAGCCAATTGTAAATATAAAATATCTTGAGGTATTAATCATTTAAATGGTGGGCACTGGTCATGCAAATAGACTCCATCTTATGATAGGGTTACTTGGGATTGTCTTGGGAGGGGCAGGCCCGGGTTTCCAGATTATGTTTCCAGCGGTACAAATAAGATCCCTGGTTCTATTGTGATCCAGCTAGTGAACAATGCCTACTGTTAATCAACTATACGGGAACACTTGTGGGACAGGAAGACATGCATAGGATTACTGAAATGTGCCTTAAGTTAGAGTGGGTTGATTCAAAACTTGCAGTATCTACTTTGTTTTTTTAAAAAAACAAAACAAAGCATACCCTGCTCAAAATTTAAGAAAAAAGAACCCAGCACAAAATGGCACAGCAAGAAAAGGGCCGTGGGTATGTCTTTAAAATGAAGGAAAAGAATGCCTCTGAGCACATGCTGAACGAGGGCTTGAATTTCTTCCCAGCAGTCTTGGTTTCAATAGCTTGACTGTGTATTTTGCTCTCATCAAGCATTTTGCATTCAGTGTCCTTGCTCATCTACTGCATGTCAGCCAAAGATCTTCTCCCCATGCCCAATGAAAACGGCTGTTGATTGTTGTTGTAAGCAATTACAAGTCTGTCTGCATACTAAAAAATTTAAGTCATCTGTGTACCACCACAGGTTTTTTCTTTGTTGATAATATTGCTGTTTATGAAGTATTAAAAAAAAACAAAAAACGGCCAGAATTAATTGTTTTAATAAATACTGGGAGACCATGAATGAATACCAGATGCTGTAGGCTATATTTCAGAAGAAAGAACTGACAAAGCCACATCTGAGTATTCCATACCTAAGAAAACCCTATGAAGTTCATGAGGTCACTGTAAGTTGACAGACAACTTGAAGGCACATACACTTCTGAAGTGGCCTTACTGATTCACACAAAGATATCCTAATATTAATCTCCCCAACTCATTTTTATAAGATCTAATGCATATTATGATTGGTTTATTCCACTGCTGCTAGCACATCCGAGGGCTATCTGTTTATGCAGCAGGTTGGCTGTACGACATTTAAGTAAGAAAAAAATTGTGTCTAATTGATTACATAAAGTATTTAGCCAATAGGATGCAGTAGAATATTTCTGGAGTCCACAAGCTTAGGAAGGGAGCTATGATATTTGCCTTTGTTCCTGAGCACTCAAACTGTGACCTCAAAATCTTCTTGTCCATGGCCTGGAAAAGTTTGGGACTTTTTTTTAAAAAAAATGTTATCTGATAACATTACTTGAAAATAATTAACTGCTTATTTGATGATGTAGTTCCTGTTACATTTGATTAGGTATAGATGAGTACCTTGAATAGCTAATTGCTTATCTAATGATGTTGTTCCTTTTACTTCTAATCAGATATAGATGAGTGCCTTGAGCAGAACATCTACTGTGGACCAAATCGCATGTGTTTTAACATGAGAGGAGGCTATCAGTGTATTGATACACCTTGCCCTCCAAATTATCAGCGAGATCCTCTTTCTGGGTATGTTTTTTCCCACCCAACTCTTTGTCTTTGCAGATTCCCTTTCAGATCTTGTAATGCAATACAGCATTTCAAACGCAGTCACAAAACATAAGAGGCCAGTCCTTTTCTATACCTTAAAACAGGTCATGACTTCTTCCTCTCTAATTCTTCCCTAAATCTAAAATGGTTCAAATTATGCACTGTCTGAATTTCTCCAATGCTGGAGCCCCCACACTTAATGTTAGTTTCCTCCAGTGACCTTAACTCACCTGACTTGTGTTTCTATAGCTTTCCAGCAGACTATTATTTTTGGGGAGAGGCAGAATTGTAGAATTACCAGACAATCAAAACCTTGATATGCTCCCAAATATTGAACAATGGATGTTAAAAATAACTGAAATGAAACAGTATGATACATTTTCACATTACTTAAAAGGGAAATGAACTGACAGTATAGAAAGAATATGGCAGCCAGTGATGACTTATGCAAAAGGATATGGTTAGTAGATATATAAATACGTGGTATATATAACTTAAAAGGTATAAAGAAACAATGGGATTTAGAATAACTTAGATACTTTACGAAGACGGATGTACATGAAAATGAACGAATTATGGAATACTGCGAGACATATAGGTTTTAGACAAGTATGAGTTTTCTTTACCTATTTGTTAAAACCAAACAGTAACTAATCATGTTTTTCTTGGGTGGAAAGAAATAACAAGAAAACGTGTACAACATTTTTAAATGGGGGAAAATAAGGGAATTTCTTATGTAAAAGAGATAGCATGTCGATATTATTCTAGGTATTTGGCAAAGGAAGTCAGAATGATTAAATTTATTTTTTAGCATCGATAATTTAGAATTAAATATGTTTATATATATATGGAATATATGGAATATGTAAAACACAAGAAAATCGTGAAATGATATTTTTTCCACTATTTTTTTCTTTTAACTATAATGATGGTCTTTTTTTCTAATAATAATAATAATAATAATAATAATAATAATAATAATAATAATACAACAACAAACCTTGATATGCGAGAACTCTGGTGTTGCAAAGTGAAATATTCCAGCTTCAGGGTTGGGATATCTCAGAACTGGGTTGAAAGGGGGCATGAGAGTTTGGAGACCTGTAAATCCACAAGTATTACCACTGCTGTATCCCTCTCCCCTGCCCTTTGACATCAGCCACATATCTAAGTGGATGGGTGGGGGGTTTGAGGTAGGATCTCCCTCTGCAAGAGTAGATCTCTCTGTCTCTGTCAGGAAGGGAGATCCAGTATATCCTATAGCATCTGAGATAATTCTCAGCGCCCATAGGGTTATATCATTAGTAGCTTGGATCATTCTTTCAGTGGCCCTTTCTCAATATCCCATTGTGATCTCTGAGAAAAGAATAAAAGATCTCTTCAATTGTTCCCATGCATGAGCCAAATGTAGATGGTAGCAATATCTCAATGATTTTCTAAAATGACCTAGCAGCACATACTTAGGGCCTATGTTATATTACCATGTTATGCTTAACACAAGCCTCTTGTCTTTTACCTGGAAGTAAACTTTGCAGTGTTTTATACTCCATTGTGTGAAGCTCCTACTTAAATTTGGCAATCTAGTTAAAAAACAACAACAACTCCTTAGGGGAGGAATCACTGTTAGTTGGATTAGTGACTTAAAATATACAAATAGATATGAAAATACAGGGCTGCTTAACTAGTTCTAATGTAGTTATAGGCCTTCACAGTTGTGTTTTTGTTTTGTTGTAGGTTCTGCCTGAAGAACTGCCCACCCAACGACTTGGAGTGTTCTTTGAGCCCCTATGCCTTGGAATACAAACTTGTATCCCTTCCTTTTGGGATTGCTGCCAATCAGGATTTAATCCGACTAGTTGCCTACACTGAAGATGGAGTGATGCACCCAAGGACAACTTTCCTTATGATAGATGAGGATGCAACTATCCCTTTTGCACTCAGAGATGAGAATTTGAAAGGAGTGGTGTACACAATCAGGCCTCTGCAAGAGCCAGAGACCTACAGAATGAGAGTCAGGGCTCTGTCTTATAGCACTGATGGAGCCATTGAATATCAGACAACCTTCATAGTTTATATAGCGGTGTCTGCCTATCCCTACTAGGAAGCACACTGACAAGAGTAATCAAAGTATGTTAACCACATGCATTACATGTGCAGCTGGGTCTCAACACTTCCAGAATGACTGCTGCTTCATCTTAAACCAGTTGCAGACCTTGCAACTTGGGGGGAAATGGTGCTATGTTCTATCCTTGTTTCTTCCCCCTGACTGCCAAACAGTTGCAATCATTCCATCTTGACGGAAACGACCATAATCCATGATTCCCTTGGAATCTTAACCACTTGCTTTATTTATTACACTGGAGCAGTCACTTTCCAAAGATTGTTCTGTCCTTGTAACTAGTTAGAAGAACTAATTAGGTGGTCTAAAAGTGGTAGGCAAAAACAGTTGTTATTCTTGCCCCGTCTGATGGTTGTTATTCCCCCACCATACAAAAACAGGGCAAGGTATATTTCTTACAAAATTGCAAGAAAAGTTTTTAATGACATAACATTTTTGTTCTAGCAGTCAATGAAATTCAGTTGTATGTTCTGGCCACAGTGAATCCCATTTTCCTGACATTCACGAACATTAAATGAAGACACCACATTTGATAGGTAACATTCAAAAACAGCTGAGGGGATGACGTGAATTCTATTGTGCTTGTTGCATGTGTCCTAAAGTAGCAAACATGACTTACCAGTTAGGACTTTGAAAATTTACTTGTTTGGACTGTATTCCAAGAAACCCAGGGGCAGCATGGCTTGGGAACTATAGTTCAAAAAGTATTTTTTTCCCCTGAGCTCTGTCTACAACACAAACAAGCCACAAATGATCTTGGCACTCTAACCAGTGCACTTTATGACTTTGCCACATCCAGTCATTAACTTTTCAAGTGACTGGTTTTAAAAAGTCCTTAGTAAGGACAGGTAATTGCCATCCTGAAGGTCCTTGGGATTTTTGAGTTCCTGAAGGGCATTGTCTTCCTTCCCTTTCCTCAAAAGAAAAATTAAAAAAAAGGCTTAGCTTGGGAATGTGGAGTGGTCGCTCCAGGCCTGACAACCTCTAGTCCCTGGTACCCTAAAAAAATGAACTATATAGTTGCTTTCTGCTTACACAGACATTATAGGAGAAACTGTTTAGTGATTTAATACACTTGAATCTTCTGTTTCACTGTTCTTAATTATGTGGTTTAGGACACTCCCCTCAATTTTCTCTATGTAACCCTGTCCCAATTTATATGGTATGCAAGTTGGGACTACTATCTTTGTACTCGTCACTTAAAACAGGATCCACAATGGACTGTGCAAACAACTAAGTTCAACCTTCAAAGATGACAATGAGCTTAGATTAGATGGAATTTTGCCTATCCCAGTTTTGTATCAGTTGAAAAAAAGACAGAAAGCAAGCAAGAAGTCTAGCAAGTTTGATCAAGCAATGTGTTAAGTGTCAATACACTGTATAAAGTGGTAACAAACTCTGGAAGTAATTTGTCAAGATGTATTCAATTTTTATGAAAGTATGTATGTATATATAAAGTTTTGTTTGCTTATGTGTATTTTCTATGCAATATCAAAGAGGGTTTTTTTTACCCAAAAATGAAAAAATGTTTTACCAAAGAGTGTTGTTTACACATTGGAAATAGCCAAAATAAATGTTCACATTCTTCTTTTTTATTAAAACTGAAAGTTTGCTACAAAGGGTTTATTATTCAATGTTCCCTTATTCTGTTTCACCTCTGGATTAGTTTACAGTATTGTCTAACTCTATAGACAGATAACTGTAACTCAGCTTCCTTGCCATATTATAGTGGAAAAAGTGGTGAGGAAGTGCTATACATGTGCATCTTCTTGCAAATTCTCTACAAAATGACCTGATTCACTAAAGAGTGACAACGACTAGCACAGAGTCAACATGCTTGCAGAAAAATGCAGAGAAGGAAGTGTAGAAGAATGAAAAAAGGGCAGGACTATAAAAGCTAGCATCATCATAAAGACTTGTCAACCACATCAGCACAACCCTGTCTACTTCAGTAAGTGATTAACTGCCCACCATTTACAGTTCTGTTGTAAGCTAACTGTAATTGTTTTAAGACAACTGGCCAGTTGTTTTGTACAACATGGGGAAACAAGAAAAAAGAACATCTAAGATGTATTAAATTATAGTGTATTCACCCATACACATTTCAATTACATTCCTAACCAGGTCCTGTAAAGCAGTGTTTTATAGCACTGACATTCACATATCGTAACAAACCAGGATACAGTTTAATGAAATCTGCTTTGTGATGTTCCAATCCACCTCTGCTCAGAAAAGTCAAGGGTTTTAGTGAGCCAAATTGTGGTGAAGGGTGCATTTAAGCATTCCTTAACCCAGGAGTTTTTGCCTGATTATTGATTTTTGCTTAATTAATGATTTCAACAGCCTAACTCAGGTTTTGACTTACCGTCTGCTAACCCCCAGACTTGACATAGGCCATTTCTGCATGGGGTTTTTAAAATGGTGCAGTCCGTCCTCCAAGGAGGAGGTCTGCACCTTGGACCAGACTGGGTCAGACCTACTTAACGTAGATCCGCACCTCAGCCCGCTCCGGAACGACCCCAAGTGGTCGTCCAGCATGCTTTTGAAAAACCGCTAAAAACAGGTCTTTCAAAGCACAGAGCACGGCAGTGCAAGCAGATTTGCAGGCTCGCCCCAATGCGAGCCTGTGATCTGCCAGGGGTGGGCTTTAAGCTGGCGAGCTTCAGCAGTTGGTCAAGACCCTCGACCAACCAGAAGCCACCATTTGGGACGCCGGAGCAGTATGGACCGGACCGGGGAGCTGAAAAGTCCAGTAAGTAGTGCCGTGGGGTGATTCCCTCGCCCTGTGCAGAAATGGCCATAGACTAAGGTATAGATTATGGATCTCCCATGCTATATGTGGTATTTCAATGTAAATATGCTAATACAAACCACCCACACGTTATGGATTTGGTAGTGTTCACACTGGCTAGCATAATCATCAGTATGATAATCAGAGATTTTGCCCCAAAATGTCAGTGTTTTTTAATGCTTGCAAATGGTTTTTTGGCCTCCTGGTGATGGGGTTTGAAATCAATTAATTAAATTTGGATTGAATGAGCACTGGGGAGGGAGGAGTAAACACATTTAGAAGAGAAACAGCAGATAGTGGCTCTCTCTTGCGATCAGCCTGCTGTATGGAATACCTCTGTCTTCACTTGGCTATATGATTGTAAATGAAGTAGATTATTATCAAGATGTTATCCAAAGGAAATGAAATGGTTGCACTATCCTCAAGCTCCTCCGTACTAAGAACTATAATTTGTATAACTATACACACAGTTACCATGTGTGTATAGATGAGTGTCACCAGTTCTGAAGAGTGAAAATTATAAATAAAGAGGTCACACTCCCTACACACGCACACACTTTCAGTCAGTACTTCTCAACAGCTGCACTGGTGCAACTGAGTGTGACCAGATGGTTCCAAATTCACAAAGCAGAACCAAAGGATCACATCTCCAAAGAGGCTGTGTTCCATTGTTTTGCCACCATATGAAACTATATTGGTGGTAAATGATAAGGCAAATGGTACACAGCAGAGAAGCATTCCATTTCATGGATGGTCCACCATCCCCTCACAGCCAATGATAGAAGTGGGCTCTCAAACTAATTCTGCCTGGACTGTCCCCTGGCTGGCACTGATTAAAGATCTCTCAGTGACAACCACAGTGACCTGTTCGTGCTGCACAGAAAGAAGCACTGGTAAACCATATCTAAATGTGGGATCTGGCCAAAGTAACACATGGCTTAGTTATACGCTGTTTGGATGTTTAGTCATATGCTGTTTGGCTTACTATAAAGTCCTCTATGTGAGACTGCCTAAAGGTAGCACAGAATACTCTAGCTACAACTCCAGGGCACAATTCAAAATATTAGTTATAGTCTATATGGCTTGAGCCCAGGCTATTTGGAGGATGCTGTCTCCCAGCAGAGACTCCTCCTCTCTGTCCTACAACTTTTCCAGGCTTGTTTGGTGGGAACAAGGGAGAGGGCCTTCTTTGTGGGTGCTTCTAAAGTTTGGAACTGCATTCTGAGGGAGGTTAGGATGACTCCTTCCTTGCTTTCCTTTCTCCATCTAGTCAAAACTTGCTCATGCCATTGGGCTTTTATAAACTGACTGGGATGGGCTTTTAATAGTATGCTGTGTCCTGTTTTGTGTTTTGTATATAATATTTTGATGAATGTTACATGGTTTGACTTTATAAATTATTTAATTGTCTTTAAGTAACCTTTGTATTTATGCATTTTGATTTTTTTATATAAATTTTAAACTGTATTGCTTATAACATCATGTAAGCCACCTTGACTCCCATATTGAGGAAAAGGCAGGATGTAAAGGTCTAAATGAGCAAATGAATTCCCCATGACTGGCTACATGCATTCCCCCCAACCCCTGAGGCCAATGGAAGATAGATTTCCAAGGATACAATGCAGAAGCAAACAAAGAAAATCAGAGTGAGCAAGCATGACCATTCCCTCCCTCCCAACTACAAGAATTGTCCAAGCAGGATAGCAAAGGGAAAAATTCACTCCCTCAGTCCATTCTCAGCAGCTTCAAACTTCTGAGCTCATTGAAAAAGTATTCCACAAAGTCACCAATACAAACTAACTCTTTCATGTCCTTGGATGGCTGTTAATGTTTGGCTGTGATGGCAATAAGAATTTCAAAACTCATCTGCCTCATGGCAGAAGCCTAGCTCAGTACAGAAGCTACCACAGAAGGCCCTTAACTTTTTTTCCCCCAAAGGAAGGCTTATGGTGCAAAGTAAACCTTTGAAAGGTGTAAATCACCCAAACATGAGCCAGAATCATCATAGGGCATGTTATCCCAGAACAGTAGACCATGGAAATGTAGCAAAGATCCAGGAATATGTTTTTAAAAATACAGGCATTAACTTAAGGTACATCACCTGGGGCGTCACCTCTGTTCTGAAGAAGCAGCTCTTGTGCATTAAGAGCTGCTTGCAGCATGATTGCACCAAAGATTGGAACATTAATTACATTAAATCAAGACTTTAAAAGAAAATAAACCAGAAGGTATAGCACACTTCCCCACTAAAAAGAATTAATGTAATTTTGAGGGCACTTCCCCAAAACTTTTATAGGAGATAACATTTTTGCTTGTTGTCTTATCCTGCCTCCTCTTATATCCTGCTTTCACAAGTTTTTCACTCAGAATATATATATCCTGCTTTCACAAGTTTTTCACTCAGAAGCAGTGATATATTTAAGTCTTTTACTCCAAGTTTCAAGTCTCAACCTTCAAGTCTCATGTCCTTGAAGATACTTTCAAGTGAAGTCTCAAGTCTGGAAGGCAACATTATACCCCTAGCAAAATTCCAGAATTATTGGATAGAGAGAAATAAATTCAGTTTTAACAATTTAAGCACAGTCAGCTCTCTACATTTGCAATTTTGCCATCTGCAGCTTTGGAAGCGGGGAATAGGATCCTATCTTACTCCCCTTTACTGAAGATTCAAAAGATTTAGAAGGAAGGATCCTTCCTGCTCACATTTGCTGTTCCCCACTGAGAAATGCACCCTGCACTCTGGGGACGAGTCGTGTCTTTTGCTTTTAGGAAACATTTTAGAAGGCTCCTCTGATATGCAGCGGGGACAGGCTGCTGAGCAGACCTCAACCCTGCCTCAAGCCATTGCCTAACTTGTTTGCTGTTCCCCTCTGAGAAGTGCACCCACACTTTGGGCTTGAGAGAGATTGTCATGTGACTAGAAGGCAAGAAGAGATGGAGGCGTTGTTCAAAGTTGTAAGGTTTCTGGATGAATGTGTAATGTTACTGAACCAAGGGCAGCAAGTCAGTCATTAAAAATATACAAGTCTCGAGTAGGGTCGAGTCGGTGCATCATTTATGGCTGAGTCGAGTCTGAGTCGAGTCACTGAAGCAACTTAAGTCTGAATTGAGTTCAAGTCTATCGACTCAAGTCTACATCACTGCTCAGAGGTAAATGAGTGGCTATGAATGGTATAAAATATAACAGCCCCCTTCTCATGACAGTGCTGGATTTGGACTTAAAAGAACAATATTGTCTTACCAAGATAGTTGCTGGGAAAAGAAGATTGTTAAAATGTAGCCAGGGATGTAGCTAATGCATGGGGGGTGGCAGTTTAAAATGAGGATCCTTGATCCTGAGGAAAGAATTTAGCCCTGAAATCAAACTTTCCTTCCTTCTCCAAATTTTTAGCATTACAGCAACTTAAAACTTCAGTTAAACATTTAGAAATACAGTCCAGGTCTCCAAAGGAGAACAGTCAAAGTGAGCAAGGGATACTCTTGCGGCAGAGGTAGGAGTTCCAGATGTCAACAATTTTTGGCATCTCGCCCTTTGCAGTGCTAGAAATTTGGAGACCGAAGGAAAATTCCATTAGAGGTGAAATTCTTATTTGGAGGGACAAAAAAACCCCCGTGCTCTCCAGCTATACCCTTGGAGGTAGGGATGATAAAAGTATAATCTAGAATCATACATGGCTGCAGGAAGATTCAAGACAGATAAAAGGAAAGTCTTCACATTGTACATAATTGACCTGTCCAATTCACTATCACATGCTGTCAACTTGAATGGCTTAAAAAAAAAATGACTTCATGAAGGATGTAGGTTAATAGTGGCTTCTAGTTATAATTAATGTTATTTGGATAACATTTTATTTTTCATATTGTATGTGTGACATACTACTTAACTCTCTATGTTTTCATTTTCTATTTTTCAGAATTATTATAAATTTCATATTTATTGGTTATTTGTCTTGTTTATGCTGTGGTCTTATTCAGTGAATAATTCCGCAGAACTTCATTTGAATTTCTTTTGAGTTGGATTCAGCCTGAAAAGTGAGCAGATAGTTACTGAAATTCTCCATATGCAGCTTCTAAAAGGCCTGAGTTTAATATTTCATGGAAAGAACCTGTGAAGAGGTTAGCTAACTTGAGGGTGACATCCTGTGGTATGTCAAGCTCACTGCATATATCTGTTTGCCTATGAATCAATCCAGAGATTATCTTTTAGTTAAACCTATGAGATAACAGTTCTTAAACAAAGGAATAAAAAAATGGATGCATGTTTCAGCCATAGAGTTTTAAGATATATATAGGTTACAGTGGGCAAAAGTACATGGAGCAGAACTCAACTGTTGAATGGACCGGAGCGCATAGTGGTTCTGATACCACTTAGGGCTTCAGAAGGAAGTGGCAGTAATGCAACAAATGGCTGGAGATGGAGATCTACAGAGATAAGATCCGCATCAACAATAGCTGCAAGAGACTCTTCCTGCTTTCCCCAGGAGGAACCACCTTCTCAGAGACTTAGTTGAAGCTTGAGGGTCAAACCAGGCGCAGTATTATTCACAGAATTTGGGAAGGTTTTGGACTACAACCCTCCATTAGGACTACAACTCCTAGAAGGTTCCTGTACCTTTAATACTTGCGCAGAGGGAATTTCAGAAGGTGTTGCTTATTACTTGTTTGCATGAAAAACAGCACCTGTTGACACTCTCTTTTCTACACAGCCATTAAAGGTGTACAGAAGATCTCTCCAGCCAGTATGGCCCTTGGTCATGCTGGCTGATAGACTCTGAGAACTGTAGTCAAAAAGGTAAATTTCTCAAGTTCTGTTTGGAATTATTAAGACTTAATTGTTGGCATGTAGGAAGGGATGGAAGACTGGCTCAAGGAGGGAGAGCAGCTTTAAATTCTTTGTCCATACTTTCCCACAATGGAAGGAAAGCTTTGTTGCTACCCATTGTGACTAGGAAACAAGCAAAGGAGAAGGAATTGTTTCAACTTGGATTTTGGAGGTGGAAAAAAGTTTTTAAAAAACCCTTCTGTGAGCCACAGTCTTCATCTCCAATGCCTTGCGCCAGCTATTTACCGTAGTGGGAAAATCATTCATGCAAGGGCTATTGATGGGAATAACGTCATGTCTACTTTGGGTCAGAGATTTATTCTGTCCCTGCACCACTTCAAGATCTTACTATATCGGCTGTTTTAGTCCCACTGACCTTACAGTCAGTTCTTTTTGATCTCACTTAAACATGCATTATTGATGGGGATTTAGTTCATTTTCTTCATCAAACTTAGCCTCTTTTTAAAAGAGCCAGGTCTTTGGAACAGAACAAGTTAAAATAAACAAAACCAAATAACAGGATGTTACATGAATATTCTAGTGGCTAAGCAAAATCCACTCAGACAGTGACTCTTTCCCTGAATTTGTCTCAAGTGAAAATGATTACAACAAGGCTCTAAATCTAATGTCACTTATTTTATATTCAAATGGTGATGATTTTTCAACTAAAATATTGTAAGTGGCAACACTATGAGCACTTTAGTGCTAGTCATCATGAGTTAGGTTACTCAAACAAAGGGGTTCTTACGGGTTATTATAGGTCTGAAGCCTCTATCACTGTTGGACTATGATTTCCTCACCTGTTTTTTAGCCCAAACAGGTGTTGGGAAAGGGGGGATTCACTTAATTAGACAGAGTTTAATTACAAGACATAAAAACTCAAAATGAAGAGATTGCTTTAAAGGGCACGTATGCAGAGAGACCGACCCATCAGTGTAACGCCAGCTCCAGCTTCCCACCTCCCATTTAGGTGGCCATGGCTGCAGCATTAAGAAAGCTGCAGACTGGGCAAGAATTGACCTCTCTTGTTTTATCCATGCATGTCTTCTCTGTAGTAGGTGACAGTTTGGCCTATTCACCCTGGATCAGCCTGGCGATCTTATTCACAGATCAGGCATTCAATAGCAAAACCTTTAGACAGCAAGAGGCTGTCACCATGACAACCAAAGCAGAGCTGCCTGAATTGGAACCAGAGTGGAGGCAGGAAAAGAGTTCAAATGGCTAATCTCCCTTCCCTTTTAATGGAGGTTTTAATCCCTTGTGCCCCCTTGCATCCACTGTACTAGAATTGTGTAGCCATTCTCCCTACACCAACCTGTTTTGGGGTGCAACCTAGCTGGGTGGACAATCACAACCTGAAGACATGCTGTGGGCATCACATTCCCCGTCCAGATAGCCAGGAGTCTACCTCACTGTCCTCTCTGCAATGGTGAAATCCTAGAGATTGCACAAAAGCAGAATAAAGAAGGATTCGCTGGCAGACTGGAAATGCTGATTGTGGAAAACCCAGTCCAAATGCAATCCTGGTAAACATCATTGAATCTGGGTAAAACCCAGCTAATCAGATAATATGGTAACCCAGACTGGGGGCAGCATTTTTTAAAAATGTCTGGACGGGGGGAGGAGTGTCCAATAGCTGCAGCAGTCTTCTGCTGTTCTCACTGGGGTTTGCATATGTCATGGTCTTATCTACAGCACTTGTGACATGTGGGGAGTTTTTCCAGGCCTTATATTGCTGCTAGTGCTTGTGGAAGAGTCACTGCCCACTCTTGGGTACTATTTTCCCCATGACCCCTATGCCAATCCTGCTAAGGCTTATACTGCAAGAAGGCTCATGAGCCACAGTGCTGGCCATTCGTTCCCTGCCTTGTTTTAAATGGCATAATGGGATGAAGTGCATGTATCTACCATCTCTCTCGCTGAACTCCTGCCTTCATCTCTGGGTTTTTGTACAGCAAAGTTACATGAAAACAACACACCTGGAAAAGCCTTTGTGTTGAGCCAGAGATCCCTAGCACAAACTGGGAACAGATGGAGATGGATGCCCAGGTTTTAACATAGAACACAAACATCAGTGTCTCTCTAGTGTCCATTCACCCCGACAATTGTCCTCCAATCTGGAGGCCTGGAGAAGCAATGCCCAGGCGATTGTGATCTGGAACCTCTATAAGATCTATAAGATTTCAGTTTAAAAGGGGTGTATGTCTTCGGATCCTGAAGAATATCCCTTTTCTAATAGTGCCATTTGCATGGGAAAGAAATCCCCACTGCTGCTAATGAGGGGCTTCCTCTGTATGCAAATAGTTCCTTTTCTCAGGAATACACCATGGAAGGGTAGTGTCAAATTCTCTCTACACATTGCTTCTATTCCAATAATGAGTAGACCCTTCCCAGTGTGCCTCTAAAAATTAACAATCTCTTACCATAGATGATATTTGCAGTAGAAAGAAAAACCTTCCATGTCTGACCTTTAGCTGTTTGGCTTCAACTTTGGCCCTCAGCTGCTTTCTGCATGCTCTCTTGGATGGGACCCAAAGTATGCTATTTCTTTTCTTCTGGCACTAAATTCCAAAAATTAGGCATGGAGATTGAGGAGGTGGCGGGTGACATAGTAGTATTCAATCTGGAAAGAGAAGTAAGGTATAATTATAGAATAATTACACTGGCTTAGAGTCAAGAAGGATAACATAGTGATGAAAACATTAGCTCAAATTGAACTCCACTAGCTTCAGTGATGGCTCCATTTGCTTCAAGAAATTGCACAACTGGTTTTAAATTGGCATAATATTTTCACAGTGGACCGCAAGAATAATATTTTCTTTAGGGACTACATTACATTGTCACAGCATGCCTGATTACTCGTAGTCATCCTTTTCGATTCATCTGTTCATTAGACTAGAAGTGCAATGCATTAAAATAATAATTACTGTCTAAATTTATGAAGTGGTAGAAGAGTTTAATTCCAAAGATAATAATTATTTTTACTAATATCTCAGAATTGCACTAGCAAGTAATCACAGAAAGAACATCCATGATGCGCAAATGCTGAGAGTGGCTGACCAACCCAGAAACAGCCAAAGATGCAATTTTTAGAGCTCAGAACTCAGGGCAACATTAAAAAGGGCAGGGTTGCTGCAAAGTGAAGTGGGTCTCCAATAAAACAGCAGCATCTGAAGCCCGTGGTCAGTGAAAATTTTAACCACACAAATTATGGGGAACAATCCAATCATTTATTCAATTAATGAAAGAATACTTGTTAGATACCAAGGGCTTACTGATGCAGACCACTGTATAATCATGGGTTTTTCATATCATTCCCTCTACCAGCAAACTCAGATGATTAAATGCCAACAGGATTTCAGCCAAGATAGAATATGAAAGATGGAGTGGGCCAAAATAGTCCTGTGTACAGGGTAAGGGTCAGTGTGAATGCCTGTTGTATGCACATACTGATTCTGTTTTGAAAGTGTATAAATAAACCAGTCAAGACTTCCAAAAACAATTTACCTTCATTTGGTTCTGTTGAATAGCAAAAGGAAGTGATAACTTACCAGTTGCCATCAAAGGGGTTAATGCCTGTGTTTTTCTCCCAACTTGTTTGCGCTCCTTCAGTCTGAACAAGTACCTCATTATGACTTTAGTTGGTCAGAGAAGCGTCAAGTACAAATTCCCCAGTAAGACATGGAACTAAGTAGAAGTGTTTGGCTAAACCACCTAACTCACTGAGTAGGGCTGAAAAAGATGTACCACAAAATTTGATTGTGCTTTTAAAAAGGCATAAAAGGTATTTGTCATGCAGATGTCTAGATAATTTTTAAAAGTTGCATAATTTTTATGTTTTCTTTTTACTCTGTCAGGTATTTTTGCATAGGTTCATGGAAAATGAATTATTTTTGCATGGTATTTGAATATCCATATGCACGGACCATTAGAAATGTAAATACATGAGGAAAAATGATTTTTTTCTTTATATACATATAGTCTTGAAATGATTACTGAATGGACCATTACAAAAAATATATGTGTATGCTGTGGATTAAATGCAACTTTGGCACAAGCAACAACAACAACAACATCAGAGACCTCACATGTACAATAGACCATGAATATCTACATGAAGAATCTATCCCAGTTCTGCTGTGGTGTGCTCCTGCCTTGATCTGACTCTTTTACTGTCACACATAACCATTTCAATACAAACTGAATTCAGTTTAGAAAGCCACATAGGACCCCCATCAGGCAGCAACACTGGTATCTATTGTGATCATGAGTTTGCTGTACTGGATTACACTCACACACCTGACCATGGTGGTTGTGGGGGGTTTTTGGTGGGGGTTTTTTTTGGCTGCCATGCATGTGCTTATTTGAATAAAAAGATATAGACGTTGCTTGTTTTCCTGCCATGCCTACATACAGTTCCAACTGTAGTGGCTGCAGAGTGCTTTTTTGGAAAGGGGGGTCCTACCACGTATGTCTGTTTTCCTACTGTTCTGACTGCTCACCTGCATTCTCACTGGAGTGATTGTTGAAAACATATCTAAGCAGTTACTACAGCCCTTATGTGTGTCCACTCCCCATTTGCTGGCTCATTATTAAAAATTTAATCAAGGAGTTTCAATTGCCCTCATCCCCTAGGAACATGCTCACTCTCTTATTTTCAGGATGGAAATAGAGACCACACAGGAGTTGTTCCTGTTGGGTTCTGCTTACTCCAAAATGATATAATGGAGTATGAGCTGCTGGAAATTAAAGCTGGTTAACCAGAAATAAGTGAAATGTTGACCTGTGCAACATTATATATACAAAGATTCACATATAAACACATGTGCGCACCGCCCCACACACACACCATGGCAACACTTCTTGTTCTGGATGTAGAGTCAAACAGGGGCATGACCTTTCTGTGGGATGACTGGGAACCCTAGATACCTGCCCATCAATTGGCCCTAGTCCTCTTCCCATCCATACCCCCAGTTTTACTCTGATTCCAATATGGGGGTCAAAACACGCATTTTAAAAAATTGGTTCTTTGCAAAAATATCAGAATAAACCTAAAGCTTTTTTTTTAATGCCTTAAAATTCTCACGTGTCAAAAACGAAGTGTCTCCACATTGGATTGAGAAGAACATTGTCCATTCTGACAGAACTGAGATGAGGATAATAATTCATTGCTTATCCTGTGTAGATTCAGTCTTAAGCAAATGTTTATGTTTTACCACAAAACTCCATTAGGTAGTGAGAGCAGAGTATAGAATCACTTGCCAAGTTCCTTTTCAGCAACTTCACATATGCCTATGGGCTCACTGGAATCTTAATTCTCCTATCTTTAATTCTATAGGTAATCATGCCTCATTCAGGAAAGAAAATGATCCAATCCAATAACACTACAACTACTGTCAAGGCAAAGAAGGTTTGGGGAGTGTGACATGGCAGAAAGGTAAATAGCCACCCATTTCTTTGGCCAGAATCCTGTGTGGCAATTATAAATGCATAATAATCTGCAGTTATGCATTTGAGGTTGTTATGTATTGATGACACCTGTGTGGCCCCTGGTTTTAAGGACTAGGAAACTCCCTCAGTCTCCGTTTGCCAAGAAGCAGCTGCTGTGATTGACAGAGGTCTGTTCCTCTGTTCTCTGGGAAGTAGCTGGCTGCCATTTCTACAGCCCTTTGAGAGAGCAGATTACAGAGCAATGGGAATCATTCACAGAAGGGAGGTGAGTATGGCAGCCAGCTGCTTCCCAAAGGAAAGCAGAGTGGACTCTTGTTGATTTCTGCATTTGTTGCCCAGTAAGCGGGGATGGGGTTGAAGTCAAGTCAGAATTCACTGTGTAGCACCATAACTACAGTGCTTAGTCATATGTAAAGGCATACAGGATTCTGGCCAGTGTTTGCTAACGGAGAAATAACTTTATATACAGAAAAGAGATGAATATAGACTGAGATCCTGCATTGAGAGAAGTAGTTACAGAAATTTAGTTATGAGGTCTCCCAATGCTACTCTCTAAAATCCTACAGTAGAAGCATCATACTCTCTCCTACACACATACAGCTGACTCTGAGATGCTGGAGAGCAAAGCAATGAGTAATTATGTGCCCGGCCCTCTCCTGATTGCAGGGCACATTGGGACCTGCAGCTCAAGGGACCCCCACAGGTTCCTGTCAGGATGCTGTTGCAGCTACCTTTCTTGGTGCACCCTGCAAATTCAAGAGGGCTCGACAAGTCACTATTCACTGCCCCACTATGTGGCACCTCAGAAACGGCTGTGCTATGTAGGGCTGCAAGGCTTCAGTACTATGATTTTGGGGGCACTATTGGTTGTTGCAATTGTGCAATGACCATAAATGGGAAATGAAATAATTACAGTATTGTGGTTATGATGTCATAAGTCAGACTTATGACACTGTAATTGCTGAACAGGAGCCTATTCATAGTGTGGTTAATTAGTAAAAATTCTGTTTACGACTGCTTTAGCTTGTTCTTATTTCACTGAAGGCTAACAAAATAGGACTAAAATAACAGACTTTTTTTTAGCTTGAAAGTATAACAGCTGGTTTCAAGACAGGCCATTACTGGTGTCATTCCACAGGCAGAGACAAAGAAAGGGATCAGAGCTTCTATTGTTTGGTATGAGACATGACTGGTCTTACCATCAGGCAATGTGAAGTGGCTGCCTTAGGTGGCAGATCTTGCCTGCTATGAAATGGTGGCAAACTATTGCTGCTTAGGTCATCATCATCATCATCATCATCATCATCATCATCATCATCATCGTATCAGTAAAGGCCTGTTTTAACTATTTTAATCAATGTTGTCTGCGTTCACCTGCACATTTGCTCAATATTTTTGGTTCTGAAACAAGGGGTGAAAAAGAAAACATTAAAGATGGCTTCTTTTTCTAGCAACTTGTAGCAGCTTCTGCTCATTACATTGTAATTTTTCTCATATTATATTTTTATATATTTTTATTTTGAGTATAAGTCAATCATCTAAAAATTCTGTACTCAGTGGACATAGCCCTAACTATTTTTTACTACAGAGGAACTGCTTAAAAGTTCCACTTCAGGTGCCAAAATAACACAGGGGAGCCTTGTGTTAGATGTGAGCATCGTGCTGGACAAAGTTTTGAACTTTGAGTCCCATAGGGCAAAGTCCAATCCCCTGTCCTTCACAGTGCACTCACTATTTAAACTATAAGGCTTGGGAGCTGGGAAATTACTGTGTCTCTCCGTGCCAATTATGTCATGGCAAAATTGTATTGACTGCCCAACAACAAGACTCTTCAACAGATGTGCATGATACGCATCATAATTTAGCAGGCGGAAACACATTACGGCCTGATCCATTTGTAATGAGGTAATGTCTCCCAAGTAACTGTCAGCACTCTACCTTATTTCATTAAAGTGTTTGTAAAACTATGAATGCTCAAAAGACCAAGTTTATGTTATCTTTCTCCACTCCTACTCCTCTTACTATAATTTCACTAAAAACAGTTAACTAGCCTTAGGGAATTTAGCAGGACATCAATAATAACTGCTTTACTCTTACATTGAGAAAACCCAACCAAATAATAGCTAGAAGGAAGAAACAATAATAACTAACTAACTAACTAACTAACTCTGAATAATCCTCAATAGCATTGACCACCAGATAGCACTGCCATAACAGAATGGCTTCAAACTGCTCGTTCACCACACCAAGTGAATGAGCAGTGGAAGAAGAGGTGAAAATGAGCAACAGTTTCTGTCAATCTGGACCTGGTATGGTTTGGTCTCATGAGAAAGCAGCAAGGAAACAGGCAGTGGCAATGCTACAGAGAAAAAGGTGAGCCCACTGAAAGTATCTTCCCCAAAGATTCACCAAAACCGGAAGCTGGATGTGTACTTTAATCAGGGAGCTGATGAGAGACCTACCAAGACATGATATTAATTGAAAGTACTGTGAGAATGTTTGCTTTTGAGAAAATCCTTAATTGCCTTAAAGGAGGAATTGCTTTCCAAAACAAATACCAGCTTCAGAGAAGTGATTTCCTCCATACCTTTTAAAAAAGGTTTTCCCTTTCTTCTTCTGATAAGCATCATCTCTAACAGCTAATGCTATTTGTGGTTTTTTTTTTTTAAAAAAAAAGACGTGTTGGTAATCATAAGTGATTGGAATGCAAAAATAGAGCAGAACCAAACATTGCAGGAGAATTTGGCTTAGGATCAAGAAATGAAGCAGAAGAGGGGATTGTATACATGGATTACAATCCATGTATACATCACCTCATGGCCAATGTAGAAATCAGATAAGCTACATAATTGGAAGAAGTCCAATTATCTCTGCAAAAATAAGACCAGGAACAGATTGTGGGACAGACCATGAACTGCTAATATCAAAAATTAGAGTAAAGCTAAAGAAGAGCACTAAATCAACCACTGTATCAAAAGACAACCTGAGGAACATCCCTTTAGAATTTAAAGATAATGTAAAAAAAATAAAAAATAAAATAGAATTGCACTATTAAGCCTGTCTGGGATCAGAAGAACTTTGGACTGAAGCCAAGGACACTAGGATCAAAGAACGCAAAAAAGACAATACCTCTAGCTGAAAAGATAGAAAAGCCCCATGGATGACAGATGAAACTCTTCGGGCAGTTAAGGAGAGATAGGAAGACAAAGTAAAAGGTGACATAAATGGGGTCAGAACCCTAAATATAACTCTTCAAAGATTTGTATGCAGGAACAAAGAGAACTAGTGTAACAATCAATGCCAAGATCAAAGAATTCAAAGGGAAATTTAAAACAAGAGTGGGGGTGCTCTACAAACAGCAGGGGAATGCATTACATAATTATATATAGAGAAGAAGTTAATGGAAACAATACAGTGAAGAAGTATATAAAAGAAATGAAAGGATAACAGATTCATTCAAGGAATAACTACTGAACTCTCCTGCAGAAGCAAAGTGATACTTTGTCTACAACAAAGACTTTTACCATATATGGAGTGAGAAAAGTCAGATATCCAAGCTGAATTTTAAAGAGGCAGAGGCATGAGGGATCATATGGCAAACATGTGTTGGGTAACGGAATACACCAAAGAATTTCAGAAGTAAAGCTGTCTGTGCTTTATAGATTATATCAAAACCTTTGATTGTGTAGATTATGAAAAACTATGGATCACTCCTAAAGAAATGTGTATACTACAACATAGGATTATCCTAATGAGTAACCTGTACTCAGGACAAGAAGCCACATTAGGACAGAATATGGAGAAAGAGTGGTTTCCAGTTGGCAAGAGGTTCAGACAAGACTGCACTTTATCATCCTATCTCTTTAATTTGCATGCTGAATATACAAACCTGGATTAGACTCTGAGGAAGGAGGTGTGCAAAATGGAGAAAGGAACATCAGTAGTTTAAGATATGCAGATGACACCATGGTATTAACAGTAAATAACAAAGGCTTGGAACAACTACTGCTGAGAGGCAAGGAAGGAAGTGCAAAGGCAGGTTTACAGTTAAGAACACAAAATAATGACCACAGGCAATTTACATAACTTTAAGGTAGACAAGGAAGGCATGGAAGTAGTCGAAAATTTCCTACACTTTGGCTCAATCATTTATCAAAATGGTGACTGCAGTCAAGAAATCAGAAGAAGATTAGGACTTGAAAGGGCAGCTAAGAAGGAACTAGAAAAGGCCCTGAAGTGTAAAGATGTGTCATTGAATACCAAAGTCAAGATTGTCCATGCCATTGTATTTCTGGTTTCTATATGTGGCTGTGAAAGCTGGACAGTGAAGAAAGCTGATAGGAAGGGAGTCAACTTATTTGAAATCTGGTGGTGGTGAAGAATTCTGTGGATAACCTGGACTTCCAAAAAAGACAAATGAATAGGTCCTAGAGCAAATCAAATCTGAATTCTCCCTAGAAACCAAACAACTGAAATGCAACTGTCTGGAAATATCATGAGAACACATGATTCACTAGAAAAGACAACAATGCTTGGCAAGGTACGAGGCAGTAGGAAAAAAGGAAGAGTTGGACTCAATCAAGAAATCCATGGTCCTGAATTTGCAGGACTTGAGCAGGGCTGTTGATGACAGAGTGACTTAGAGGTTTCTCATTCAGAGGGTCACCTTAAGTCAAAGTTGACTTGGTGGCAGGTAACAACAACAATGAAATTCTCCCATTGCCAACAAAGGAAGTTCTCCCATTGCCAATTGCCAATAGTAAAATAGTACAAACAATAGTCCCTGTACACTGAAGAGAAAGATGCCATATTATCCTTTGTTTCAAGCAACAAAAAGTCTTGGGTCAGTTCTGACTTTTATACAACTCCCTTGCTGTTAATTAATGTGTTTCTCCAAGCAAGCAAAGAAAGAAAGCTGTACTTAACCATAGCTTTCTGATCCATGTCAAATGGGAATTATGGTTGATGGCTTCAGGGTAAGTCAGAATTCCAAAGCTAATTTCAAAATAGTGATTTGTGTGAAAGTTGTTTCACCATCGAAGTGCAGCCTTTTACTTAAGCATTTTATAATTTCATTCAGAACCATGAAAAGTGTCCCTTCAGGCAAACAGTAAATGGCTCTGTCTCTCGGCCTCACCCTTTGTCAGATGAAGTGTGTTGGGCATGTCTTGGACAGTACTTTTCTTCTGGTCAGACCGGAATAAAAAGTAAGCTTTTCTAAAAGGGTGGGATATGTTTCTAAAGAAATAATTATCCCTGCACTTAATTTGCTCACTGTCTACAATCTGTGACTCAGCCTAAAAAAAATTAATAAAAGCAAAAACAGCAAGGGGAGGGAAGGAGAAGGAAGAAAAAGAATCTAAAGACTTTTTAGAAAGAAGTTTTTCTATCAGATATTTCCAAGCCAAGTTGATATAGTGCTTTGAGCATTGGGCTCCTGTGGAGACCAGGATTCAAATCTTCCCTTGTCCACAGAAACCCACTGGGCAAGTCACATTCTCTCAGCCTTGGAGGAAGGCTGAACAAATTTTACCAAGAAAACCCTCTAATAGGTTTGCCTTAGGGTTGCCATAAGTTGGAAAAAAATTGAAGGCACACAACAACAAAACGCAACTAGATCTTCCAACAACTTGGAGATCTTGCCATTTTAATAGACTGTTGCATACATTGACAGATTTTGACCAAAATAGTAATGGAAGTGTTTTAGGTATAAGTGAAATACCTGTATGTAGGGGAATTTGTCAGCAGAGCTTTACTGTAGATCTAAACCAGCAGTCCTTTCACACTACACAGCTATAGCTGTATGATTCCACATTGACTGCCATGGCTGCATCCAATGGAATCCTGGACTGGCCAGTGGCGCAGGGATGGGAGGGGGTAATGGGGCAGTGCACCCTGAGCAGCACTTTTTTGGGGGGCACCTCCACTCCTTGCCTGCCCCTGTGTGCCGTTGCCCCTCCCCCGTGTGCCATCACCCCTCCCCTGTGCGTCATTGCCCCATCCCTGCAAGCTGTCGCCCCTTCCCTGCTCGCACTAAACTACATCACTGGGTGTCAGAGTTCAACTCCCTGCCCGTGCCTTTCTGCCAGCAAGGGAAGGAAGGTAATTGTACTTGCCCAAGAGGAGGAGACAGTGGAGGAAGTCCAAATGCAAACAATCAAGGAAAAACACTGAGCCCAGCCCAAATCAAGGCCAGATACAAAAGGTTCAGGACACTGAAGGTCATTTCATAAGGGTCAAGAGAGCCAAAATACAAGGGTCATGGGCTTGAGTAGCAATTTGCTACAAGCAAACAGCAAGCCAAGCCAACTGATTTATATGCTGACAAAAACAGGTGCTACTGATCATTGTTCTGTTTACTCAATCTTGTCCAAATGGCTTCCCTCTGAGTTGCTCATTTCTGTCTCCTCTGTGATTGGAAGCTGGGGGGCAAAGGAATCTAATTCCTCTAAATCACTGCTGGTCCCCTCTCCCACTGGCACTGGTTGCAGCAACTCAGTCTCAGCTGATGGGGGTGTTTCCAAGGTAGCTTGGTCTATCACTGGCTCTATTTCTGGCACAATTAATTGCTGATCTACCTCAGAGCTGTCATCTATCACATTGGGACTGCAAGCCTGGTTAAGCACTATAGTTCTCTGGGTGATAGGCCCTCTTTCTGGGAAATCCTTGGAACTGTGGTTCTGCAAGAAGATTGCTGGAGATGACTGACAGAATACTTAGTACTGGACCAAAATCACAAAATTGTTTGGAAGAAGCCACAAGCAAAGTGATACAAAATTGATAAAGTTTGCAGTATAGCCCAGACCTAAATTAATTTTTTAAATCCCAAACACAGACTGATTGATAAGTTAAGTCAACACTTATGGAAGTTCCATTGGTTCAATAGGCCTGCTCTAGTTGAGACTAACAATTAATTTCTGGTCTGCTTAAATAGGTTTTTTTATACTATGCACTGTAAAATTATATAGAGGTTCTGGACACTTTGAACATGTTTTTAAAGCCATCTTGAGCATCTTATTTGGGGGAAAGATAGGATATGAATTTAATAAATAAAATTCATCTGTCAAGTCTCCATAGCTTGAATTTTCTGGGGTGTTTTTTTTTAAACTTTGTGTGTAGTCTTTGCTAAGAACATAGTTGTATAGAGCTACAGCAATGTTTCAATTTTCAGTAACATTTTTAACCTATGAGGGAGACTATAGTACAAGATTTTATACCTCTTAATATGCTGATGATTTTCTTAATAATTTTCAGGCTCTTGTTCTTGCCAATCAAACAAGGATAAAGGACTCTTGGGATTTTTCAAAATTTAATTATGTGCTGTGTCTCATTATTTTCTTTCCAGACCAGACTCTGAAAGACACATGGGCACATTCTTGAAAATAATTTCTAAAATCCAAATAGATTTCCTAATTGGCATAATTCATTCCAGTTTTAGGATGTGGATTTCTTAACTGCAAGAATTACTGATTAACATCATTTAGGCATGTATGCAACTGATGCTTTTTACTATACAAAATATACAAAATTTGAGTTAAGAAATACTCTAGAACTCTGATAAAAATAATAATTATAAGGATGATTGCTAGTAATAAAAATTTCAAAAACTATATGACAATAATATCTTTTATAAGACCAACTGAAAAGTCACAAAATACTTGTTAAGTGTTTTGGTTCTCTAGAATTTTGCATCAGTCAAGATGTTAAAGCAAAAGACAGAATGGGTGGATGGTTAAACTGCATAAAACAGTTCAGAATGAAGTGATGGCAGAAACATCCCTTCCGCAGGCTTACAGATAACTGTGGGGTGGAGGTGGGAATAAGTAATGAGAAAGAATTCAGGAGGAAGCAGATTGAGCAGTTTCGTCTCATTATGGTGATTCCACAAAGTCACCCTAGAGCTTTCCTTAGATGAGAAATAACATGGGAAGCAGGAGGGGAATGTTAGAGATGCAAGCAATGAGACTTTGGGCTTGAAACTGCAAAGTGCCCGTGGAATGTAAAAGATGAGATGTAACAAAATGAGATTAAGAAAGCACGAAGACAAGAAGAAAGCAGAACGTGAAAATGCTTTTAAGCTAGCAAAAGATGTCTGCACTGAATTGTACAGGGAAACTGAAGCCAATATAGAGCAGAAAGAAGAAATATAGTTAAAATTAGGACCTCAAAACCAAACCAAACTGCCAAGCAAACTGCAGAAAATTAGGACTAGGGCAAGTGACTGAAGAAATAGAACAAGAAAGCCAAATACAAAAGCATAACAATAATCCAGTCTACACAAAATGAGATAGTTCGGAAAGAGTTAGCTTGAAGAAGAACCAAAGCCTAGGAATGTTTACATTTGTAAATTACATTACCTGTATTTAAATGTATCATTCATAAATGATCATGATAATTAATAAAAGGATGAGAGTAATGAATGAAGTCAAAAGAAGTTAAAGGTTGGTGTGTGGTTCAAGTTGTTTCCAACTTACAGCAACCCTAAGGAGAGCCTATCATGAGGTTTTCTTGGGAAGATTTGTTCCATTGCCTTCCTCTGAGGCTGAAAGAGCGTGACTTGCTCAAGGTCACCCAGTGGGTTTCTATAGTTAAGTGGGGATTCGAACCCCAGTCTCCCAGGGCAACAATTAAACCACTACACCAAGCTATGCTTTCAAAGTAAAGCTAAAGGTACAATAATAAGCGAAGTTAGGGCTCTTCCAGACTAATCAAAGGCCTCAGGATTTGGCAGAGGCTTTTTTTCCTGATACCCCTAGGACAGTGGTTCTCAACCTGTGGGTCCCCAGATGTTTGTGGACTTCAGCTCCCAGAAGCCCTGAGCATTGACCATAGTGGCTGGGGCTTCTGGGAGCTGAAGTCCACAAACATCTGGGGACCCACAGGTTCGAACCACTGCCCTAGGATGTTCTTCCTGTCCCACTATTTTTCTTGTGAATTTCTGGTATTATCAGCAACTTTTAAAATCAACTGCATGATGGTCTTTTTTTCTACTTCAGAAGTTTCCAGTACAGGCTGAGGGAAATATCATACATGTGTATCCATTCCCCTCTACCATCAATGTGAACTTCATTACCTCATTATGGTTCTGGTTATCTGATTGAATGTTTCATCTTTGTCCTTTTTTGTGGTATAACACTTCCGCCCTATAATATTTTTTTTAATTGTGCAAGACAGGGAAGGTGTTAGTCAGGAAGGAGGATGGAGAGGGAGGTGCTGAATTAATCTATCAATCACAAGGGCTGAGATCCTAAAGCAGACATATAGCCATGATGTCATGGCTGTGTTTTAACTGCTGATATCACTTCTGAAACCTACCTTAAAATACAGTGAACCACACTGAGAGATGCAGTTCTGCAGTGGTGGCAAGTAAATGTGAACATTACAAAGTCTTAAGCCTGGCAAATAGTGTTATAACGAACAGGAGGCCAGCCAACATTGGTCCCTCACCTTTCTCTCAAAACTGGAACCCAAAGAGTTCATGGAGTAGATGACAGGATGGAGAGAAACCAGCTTCACACCACAGATTGAGGATTCAAGGGCCATGGAGGTTTTACATTGGTGTTGGCTCCCTCATTACATGTTCCACTGTTTGGATGGCATCTTGTTCAGAAGTTATTTACAGTGCAGAAAGATGTAATTATGCCACCGAGACCATAGCACAAGCGGAGCCAACAGTGTGGTCCAATGCACAATGTGTCTCAATGAGCAATTTTGCTGGTGCCCTGTTGAGGATCATCATAATTCACTACCACAGTTACGTATCATGTCAGCGAGACAACTCCATCATTGTAAAGTTACCCATCATAGTCTGTGATGCAGGATCATGGGATCATAGAGTTGGAAGAGACCACAAGGGCCATCCAGTCCAACCTCCTACCATGCAGGAAAACACAATCAAAGCACTGCCGATAGAAAGCTGTCTAGCCTCCATTTAAAAACTTTCACCATACTCCACTCCACCATATTCTAAGAGAGCAGTATTCTACAGTCAAACAACTCTTACTGTCAGAAGGGTCTTCTGAATGTTTAGATGGAATCTCTTTTCCTGTAGTTTGAATGTTCTAGTCTCTGGTGCATCAGAAAACAAGCTTGCTCCATCTTCAATCTCAGCTCATATTTCTTCCCCCCTTTCATTTACAGTTATAGTAAAATATGACAATGATTCTATACATATTTTTTAAAAAGTATGAGATAGGAAACATGAATACAAGAGAAGAGTATGGGGGTAGGAGTTGAGTTCATAGAGGAGATGGGGGATGGAAGAAGACCAGCCATACCAAAACTTAAATTTTCTTCTCAACTGGAAGAAAAAAATGTGCAGATCATGGATTGCACTAAACTCTGCTATACCCAGCAACAAAGCAGAGCCAGAAACTTGATATATTTAGGGCACAACTGGCTATAGGAGCAGAAACAACCATTACAAACTGTGAAATCCTGAAAGAGAAAGCCCTGTCATTTATTGGAACTACTGAGCAGTCTGGAGGGACCCTCATTAGGGAATAAACCTCTGCTGAATAAAATCAGATTTCCTTATGAGAATGGGATTGTAATGTCAAGAAATTAAAATAAAATTAAGGGCCAAGAAGAAAACAAAAGATGTGGCATCCCAACAGAACCAAGGAAGAAAAGAAGAAGATGAACAACTGGTAGAATTAAACCAAGAGAAGAAAAGTGGGAGGACAAGAACAAAGACAACAAGGACCCTGAAAATCTAAGGCTCAAAAAGAAGAAAGAAATATAATTGTTTACTACAGAGATGGTTTGTATCAGAAACAGATGGAAGAGCTAAAGAAAAGTAGAATCTGAGATATACAGCCAGGATAAGATAATCAAAACAAGAGGGAGATCAGTTTCAGCTGAATGATGTGAGAAAAACAAAATGATAGGAATAAATCAAAAGAGGAATCTAAAGAATAGAAAGCCAGATACTGCATAAAGAAAGTGCCAGTTGTTCAAGCAGGACAGAAATATAAGGAAACAAAAAGACATCATGTGTTTACATTATTAATTGACAAGACAAAAAGGCTGAAAACAATTTTTTAGGAACAAAGAAAGGAGCTAATTTAAAAGTAGCAGAAGCAGAATAATAGAGAGAGAAAAAACACAGCCAGAGATGGAAAAAAACAGGAGATGAGTATAGATAAAAAAAAGAAAAGAAAAAGATTGTAAGCGAAGTTTTCAATGTAAAGCCCAGAAACAAGCTTCTTAAGTAACTCTTAAGGATGTAAACAAGGCACAAGCATGACATACCCCCTGAATTCTGCTCTGACTTGAACTGAAATCTGAAATGGAGCGTGTGTCGGGGGGAGAGTCCTATTTCACCCAATCTTCAGATTTCTCAGGCCCCAGTCCCCTTCCCTTTAAAACATTTAGCAGATTGTAGCAAGAGCAGTGGTGCTGGGGCTGTGAGAAAAGCAAAAGGAGGGAGATCATCACTGTCCCCTAGAGTTCCTATCAGTGTGCTCAAAGCAGGGTGGGAATCTTGTGGTCTCCCAAAGGTTGTCTGGAGCTCTTGCCAGCATAACAAATAAAGAGGGTCCAGCAACATCTGGAGGGCTGCGTGATTCCCACTCTGACTTACATAGAAACAAAAGAATTGTGGTGTGTGTGGAAATATGGCAGAGTGGGAGTGTACCCAGTTGGAGCTGGTGACTCTGATATGAGTGGGGCAATGAATCTGCATCAGGCTTTGGTCTGAACTTTAAAGGAGCTATCCAAGATGTTGAGCCTATTTGCAGAATAATCCTTTTAAATTGTGGACTGAAATTCAGAACAAATTTACTGACCCACTAATATTGGAGCCACTAGGCTTCACTGGTAGCAGTGTGGGGTATCACTAATTGGATTTGTTTTAAAAAAATCAACTGTATTCCTTCCTTCCTTCCCTCCCTTCTTCCCTCTCTCCTTTTTTTTTTTTTAATGCTTGGTTCTTTGCCAAGCTGGCCAGTGTGGTTAACATGTCTGTATTCATTTGTTTGTGTGTGAGGCTGTGGTTGTGGGAACAGCTTGGCCATGTCTACAATGCAGTGTTTAAATGAGGCAAAGAAATATGTGATAAGAATGAGCTTGCAATGGGCAAATGGGAACACAAAAGAATAAAAGGCAATAAATAAATATTGGAGCTATAAAATCAGTCAAGAGCATGAGTAGAAGAGGAATGCAGTATTAAATGGAAAGAGCAATGATGTATATTTTATATCATCAATCTTCTTTGCGGTTACTATTTCACTTCTTTTGCACTGTAACAGAAAGAAATTGAAGGCTGTTCTGTGTATTTGCTCTGTACATCTAATCTGACTTGTTTTAGATCGGAATCTAAGGATGTAATCTAAAGATGTAACTTGTATATAATATAATTTCAAACTTATTCAAGTTACTTTGAACAAAACATCATTTTATCAGAACTGGTATTAGAGAGAGGAAAAATCTGAGAATGGCATGTCTGCGTGAAGAATCAGATGGTTCTTTGGTTTCCTAGATAGTCTGTCAGAGTGATTAATTCAGCAGGTGGTATTAGGATTTAGAACATCCTGTTCAGCCACACCCTTTTAAACGGCAAAGATGTGATTTCCAGCTATGACTGCATGCTGTCGGGAAATTATTAGACGCTGTCTTTCGGGGTTCACAATCTGTATCCCTTCTTTTGCTTCTGAATATAAAATACATGTCTCAAACTAGATCTGGATTGCAACCAAAACCCTTCCAAAGAGTTTATTTGTAGTTTTAGCACAACTTACAAACCTAGTCTACATTGATCATTTTACACATACAGGCAACTCATACAAACATATAATACTACATTCTTTAACACCAGTTCAAGCTTTACTTTCATACCAAATTATGTAGAAGCAAGGATGTAAAAACAATACGTGCTTTAAAAAATTATAATCAGTATAAATGATTCCTATAATTTTTACTTGGGCTAAACTACAAATTTTGGTTGTTGGGGACTTATGTGTTTCTATGTGAGTTAATGACTATGAAAATTAGAATTGGATGGTTCTATTAAGTCAGTATCCAGTAAACATTATGTCACTGTTGTATATTGAGGCTGATGTAAATCAATTCAGTTGTTACCCTAGGAGGTGGAGGACTTTGGGGTTCACTCGCAGTGCCAGCATCTCCTTAGAATTTGGGGGAATCATAGTTCAAAGGAGGTCTGTGAGAGAAGGGTAATGGCAGGATCTTTTCATCTATGTATTCCAGTACTAACTGTAGAGAGGATGTCAGTTAAAGTTAAAAAAAGTATTTTATTTGAATTGACAAAAATGCAAGAAATCAGTCACTCTTAAGAATCATAAAAGACTCTCAGAAAGTGAGGTGGAAAGGTTGGATAGACATTAGGGATGGAAAGGAAGATAGTTACCAGTCCTGAAGAAGTGGTCAGACAACATCTGAGGGTAGCGTGGAGGAATGGCAGTCTGTGCCACTATGTCCAATGTACTACAATTGGCTGGGGTCAAAGCTAGGGTTTTATACCCTATTTCACCCTATTTTATACCCTATTTCACACTCTGAAGGGGTACATTGACAAAGCTTTCCCATAGGATTGACAAAGGGGTCTGGAATGGACTGCTTAACTCTGGAGTGACGAAACTTTGATGGGACTCATGACTACCTTTTAATGTTCAGTCAGGTAGGGTGGACAGGGAAGATCTCGGTGGGGGAAGATTAACGGATGGTCTCTGATTGCTCACCAATCTGGACACTCAGTCTTTCATTGTATTAAAAAATTCCAAGAACCTGAACTGATAAATAGATTAATACAATCTATCAGGTTTTCTGCATAATCCTATCTGAACTTTCATGACCTCAAACATGTCTCTGGCCAGTGTATCATGTTCGCTGGTCCTTAATAAGTTCAATTTATGAAAATTGCATATCTTGTAGGAAGGGCGGGTATAGTAACACTGTCGTTCATCGGGATACCAGCTAGGGCATGCCAAAACGTATTGAGACATTCTTGCAGGTGTCCTGTTTTGCATCTTCACAATTCACAGAGTTTCTTAATGCCTTTGTTATGTAGCTAAGTATACATAAAGTTCTGTGACGTATACTTTGATCAAGGATTCCAGCCGTTGTCTTTATAATAATCTTCACCCATGTATTCAAATAATATTCACCCAGAATATTAAGCAAAACAATAAAAATAGAAGCAACAAAGGTTTCTCTTGAACTATGACTTTGTTGGTTATTATTAAAGTGAGAACATAGGTCTATCTGCTCTTGACAGAAGAATTGCAGGGGCAAATTGGATATGAAGTCACAAATTCATATTTTAAAATCTATGTCCTTTGCAATAATATGGAAGGCAAAGTAAAAGGGAGGAGGATGGAGAATGTTGCTTCTTTTATTGGATAAAATTGTTGCTGTTGTGTGTCTTCAAATCATTTCCAACTTATGGCACTCCTAAGGTCAACCTATCACAGGGCTTTCTGGTACTGAGAGTGTGTGACATGCCCAAGGTTACCCAGTGAGTTTCCATGGCCAAGTGGGAAATTGAAGCCTAGTCTCCAGGGTCATAGTCCAGTGCTCAGTCACTACACCATGCTGGGCGTCTTAATTTCCTAAAGGCACCAGATCCCATCTGATCTTGGAAGCTGCTGAGATACTGAACTGCTTTACAGAGCAGTTAAAACTCCTAAGGTAATGTGCATGAAGCACTTTGACCACTTGTGAAGCATGGCATAAATTCTAAGTTAAGAAATTCTGATTTGGAGATTATTTTGAACAGCTGCTTATAAGCTTTAATACAGTGGTTCTCAACCTGTGGGTCCCCAGATGTTTGTGGACTTCAGCTCCCAGAAGCCCCAGCCACTATGGTCAATGCTCAGGGCTTCTGGGAGCTGAAGTCCACGAACATCTGGGGACCCACAGGTTGAGAACCACTGCTTTAATATATGAGAGTCAGTATGGTATAGTGATTTGAGTTGTTATATTAGGAATCTAGAAGACCAGGCTCTGAATCCTGCTCAGCCATGGAAACCCACTGGGTGACCATGGGCAAATCACATTCTCTCACTTTCACAGGAAGGCAGTGACAAATCTCCTCTGAATAAATCATGCCAAGTAAACACTATGAGAGCATTTCCACAAGTGGAAGTCAACTTGAAGGTACATCACAACAAATAAATACATAAAATATAACTTAGCATTTAAGGGCAGTGATATATGCATTTGTACAGGCATCATTTTCTGTGTGATAAAAAATTAATATAGGGCTCAAGGGCAGATTCCTCCTTTCCCCAGCTGGCCATACAGTGCATCCAGTGTTGACACCAAACAAAGCATTTGGTTTTCGACCCCATCCCACAGGTAATGCCTGAAGGACACAAGAACACTTTCTTTTAGAACATCATATGGCACTTCTTTTCTGTGCACTTCTCAGTGCACAGAAATATGACGCCAGTCATATTTCGTAAACATAAAAACTAAACAATTATTTACATCATGCAATACTTACTTCATACCCAGCATGTGATTAAAAAACAACACCATCTTACCTCCGATAGAGCTTTGGTCATTTCCCTACCCTCACCCCTTAAAGCTTGCCAAAGGAAGGGTGTTAGTTTTCATAACTTTTTCTGGGAATGCTTATTCATCTCAGTCATAGAAGTGGTGGTGGAACTGTTACAGCACATTAACACGGAGTGGAAGAAAACAGCCAAGCTAAGCTTTTACCAAGAATTCCTTTCAATTATGGCAGTTTACTCTCGATCAGATTCATGCTTCACGTTTATGTCTCCTGTTCTGTTCAGGTTGCTTTTTCTTTTAGGGTTGATAAATCCCTTTAAAAAGGCAAAATAAAGAGGAAATGGAGGCTTGGTGCTTGAATTATTTTGGAGGGGGATAGATTATCTTTAATGAAAAATCCTGCTTCTGAAACTCCTTAATTTTAGCCAGATGCCCCAGTATTTAAAAACAGTAGGTAATGAGTTCTGTAGAGCAGCTGCACCTTCTTTCATCTGTTTCTTCCTTGGTGTTTAGTCAGTCTTTTCTAACCTGTGTACCTCAGGCTTTGTTGCCACAACACTAACCCCTAACTAAAATGTCAGCATTTCATAGAGTTATTTAGTAAATTCCATGAGCTTGTTTGCTTATAATTGATAATATATTTTAATGAACGTGCTTTTCTTTTCTTTTTCTCACATAGATTTCTTTTAAGCACAGGGTTTCTCTCCCAGTGCATATTCTCTTTCTCTTCACATTTATCTCTGTTAGGGTTAATCAGTTGCCCCACAGAGTGACTCAGTGGAAGGAAACGCAAAACAGACACTGGATTTCCCAGGATAAACCAGGGTAATGGCTAATCCAGACTTCCTATCCCCCTTTTTTGCAGAACACCTCTCTAACTCAGTAACAAACATGGGGAAAATCTATGGAAAAATGAGTTTGTACGTGACTGGTGGTGTATAGTAGGAGACTACTCCCCTTCACAAGGGCAAGGTCACATATGAGTATCAGGGCTGGGTACCACAGTTAGCTTTTGAACCTGCCTTTATCGAAACCACACTGCACACTTTCTGACAACAACCTGACCTCAAATTTGGGACAGTTTCACCAACACACACCATTAATTTGCTACAAAAAGAATGACCGTTGTGAGCTGGTATAACAACAAGTTAGCAAAATCTCCAGTTAAAAATTCCCGTCAACAGCTTTCCTGTTGACCTGAGGTTGATTTAGCCTCAGCCTTACACCTGTAATATGAAGCTAATAATAATATATTTAGAATGTATAAATTAGATGTAACTATGGCAGTTTATAAAACAATCAATTAAAAAAGCTACTACCATTGACTTTTAAACATTTCTAACAATATTTTTTTAATAAAGATCCAAAAATACATGGAGACTAATCACTGCACCAAACCAGGCAACTGAAGAATCTAAGGATCATAAATTAATCTCTATATAAATTGCAATCTTTGTTGGACTTCTGGAACTTTCTTAATAAGAGGTAAGCTTTTGAACCTCTCAAGTGAGGTGGTTAAAGGAGCTCTGGGCACAGAGCATCATAACAATGGTTCCCTCATAACTACCCACTTAGCCTCACTTGTTGCAGGGAACATCACAATATCAGACGATCTCAGAATGCTGGTAGCTACTTAGTGACCCTTCTGACATGATAATTGGAAATTCTGACAATCCATTTGTAGCATGCTAGTACTCCTTCAATATATTCTTGCTGTGTGCATAAGTAAAATGAATTTCTGTATTTTCCCCCAATAAACAGACTAGCATTCAGAGCAGGGACAATGCATGTCATTGTAAAATGACAGGCAAGTGTAATTCCTGTTCCAACTATAAGGTACTAAGCAGTCAAAACAGTGTAGCCATTCCCCATCAGTATATGGTAGAAAATATAATCACATCGATCTTTGTATATTGTTAACATGCATGAGGCTTCCTACATGCAGAGTAATTTATGAATTACATCACATGCCTCAGGAACAGTAAATGAGATTTTGAATACCACTCCAATTTATCCATTTTGTTCCTGCTTCACAAAATTTTCTTCCTGTATGTAACTTCCATAAAATGATTGTTTCAAAATAGAACTTCTTAGGGAGTCAGGATGCAAGAGAAAACTTGAGAGTCCCAGGACAAGCTTTTCTTCTGGTCCTTCTCTTTCTCTTGAATATGCACTTAATTTACAGGTATTAAACAGGGGAACCTGAATAACATGAGGTAAGCAGTGGAAGAGATGCCACCTGCTTAATTTCTATGCAGTTAAAGCCAGTTAAGGCACAGGAACATTAACAATAAGTGTTAATGGCAACATTAAATAGATGCATTGGGTTATTTTATTTATATACACTCCAAAATAAGTGAAAAGAAAAGGAAAAAGAAAAGAAAAAGGAAAAAGCACCTGTCCCATGAGACCATTCCCCATAGCTTGGGTAACATACAAAGGATGAAATGTTGCAGAATTTAGATTACCTTTTAAGTAGAGAATAAACCAGTCGGAGTCCATTAGAACTTAGAAATGCAGAGCTCCATGGCCATTATATAATTATTAATTATATAATTATATATTAATTATTAATTATTAATGTTGACATCATGCTTCCTGTTGTTTATTTGTCAGTATGTGAGCATTTCTTGGAAAGACTAAATGTAGGGTTACACTATTTACGACCCACTAAACTGAATACAACCCCTCCAGCCATTTTATCATGGTAATGACCTCCCACCAGGCTCAGTAAGGCCACTGTGTTTTATTCACTATACAAAAACAGTGAATTGTTAATATCCTGCCTAACAGAATTCACAGCTGAGGGCGGCTACATTTAGTTTGGCTGCTTACAGTTGGCTTGGTATTCAGGCAGCCCAGTTCTTTGACTTAAAAGAATCCTCATTAAGCACAGCGAGGAAGCACTAATGTCCATGCAGTCCAACTAGGCCTATAACACACAGGTGGGGAAAATCTTCAGCTCCTAGAACTTCAGCTCCTAGGAGCTGCAAGTGGTATGACTAATAATGATGGATTATGGGAGATGTGGTCCAAAACATTTGGGAGACCAGATATTCCCCCATACATATACACATTATGTATATGATGACATAATGTGTAGTGCCATCATTGTCACTGATGGCTCATATACTTTACTTCAGCAGGAAAGAAGGAGGCTAGGCTCCATGTGCTTATAGATGGACCAAATTTTATGCTTTTAAAAAAAGCCCAACATATTTCAGCCTGTTTATAAATTGCTTGGCCTTCTTCAGGGGCTATATTGAACACAAGTACAGTATTATCAATATTATTATAAATGAACAGCACACATATGTAAAATCTGTCAAGTTCATATATCAAAACACTGCACATATAACAAATCTTATATATACCATAGATCCAACAGCTTTTTTTAAAAACGAGTAAAATTTGGTCCATCCATAAGCGCATGGAGCCTAGTCTCCTTTCCTGCTGATTCATTATACGTGCTTTCCAGTACTTATTCCTGCTCATATACTTTACTTGACATTTTTGGGCGTGCTGCCTCACCCATTGCATTGAGGAGAGTATGTGAACATTCCTGATTCCTTATGCCATCTTCAGAGAGGCTACTTAAGTAAAAAAGGGACAAAAACTCATACTGCAGCCTGCTACATCCTTTGGGAAAATGTTTCATCCCAGTGCTACCTACCTCCAATTTTTGTGAACCACCTAGCTAATTCCCACTTCCACTCTGACAAATCCAAGTATTTTTTTTGAAAGAGGGGAACCGAATTTGCATCCAGTTCACAACTATCTATCCTCAATCCATCTAACAATGTTTTCAGACCCATTCTGGCCCCTTCCCAATCTGCACAGCAGCTGGAGCAAACAGACATGATGTTAGGAGAGAATTCCATGCAGCACCTTGTTTTTAAGGAACAGTTTGTTTTAACCTTGGGGCACTGGGACAGTACAGGAAGTTCTCAAGTATCCATGCCCTTTTATTATACCAGTATTTACAGGGCAAGCAAGTTGAAACATTAAGGAAGATTACTCTGGGCAAATTGCACTGAAAGAAAAAGACTGGGTAGGCCAAAATCAATCAAACTCTTCACAATTCCAGTGTAATACTGTATAATGCTATATATGTATCTACACACATAAATCTGTAGCCAGAGCTAGGAAAAGTTACCTCTCTTTGACTACAGCTCTCAGAATCCAGTCCATAGCCATGGTGGCTCAAGGATTCTGGGAGACATAGTCCAGAAAAATAACTATTTGTACCCAATACAGCTCTACAAAATGCAGCTGGTGATATCATTTACTACTACTAGAATCTCATTATTCACAGGAGACTTTTACTGTTTGCCTAAAAGGAAACAGTTCTTCCAGTGCTTTGTAAAGGAAGAAGAAACAGAATGAGGAGGAAATGAAAAAGTATTTTGAGAAGGTATAAGGTGTCAAATTTTAGGTATACTCATGCTTACCGTTCTCTGCTGAATAATGTTAGCAAGAATAACTTGTATATACATGGGCACATTTGCCCTCAAGTAAGCCTTATTGTGCTTAATGGCATTTGCTGATAAATAAGTGTGCATAGGACATCAACCCTAGTTAAGATGCTAGAGCAATATCGGGAAGTTTAATCAGCGTCTATGGAATTTTGGCAACCATCATGGAACTTTACTCCCATCCAGCCAGATCCTGTGAAGTCAGATTTACACAAAGATTGTGTTCATTGCTCACTGTTTATTTTGTCAATCCAGATTATATTTTGCTTCCATTTTTCCCAGAGCAAAGTGATTGAGACATCAAAGTATTTGGCCAGGTCATAGCTGACTGTTGCAAAGTAACAGTAAGATACATATTCTAAAATGCAAAACTACACTCAAAGGATAAAGATTAAAAACTATTGAGCCCAAATGTGTTAACGTTTCTGCCACACTAGTCCCCACCATGGCACTACCTTTCCATGGTGATGGGATTGTGTGCCCCTGCAAGGCAAGAGGACACATATGGTAGAACTGATGATAAACCACTCTTGAAGCCTTTTATCTTGAAAACCCTATGACCAGACAATCTTTTTCAGAGAGCCAGTGTGGTCAGTGGTTCAAGGGCTGGACTAGAAGTCTGGAAGATCAGGCTTCGAATCCCTGCTCACTCATGGAAACCCACTGGGTTATCATGGGCAAGCCACATTCTCTCAGCCTCATAGGAAAGCAATGACAACCCTTCTCTGAACAGATCTTGCCAAGGAAACCTAGTGATAGGTTTTCCTTAAGGTCTCCATAATTCAGAAGGCACATAACGGCGAGACTCTTCTATAGGAACAGTCACTCTCTCTGCACTAACATATACAAAGAATACTTTGCCTTCCATGCCAAAATGTTTTACCGTACTTGCCAAAACCGTTGCCCTCATAATTGGTAGATTATCTTGATTTTCTGAGCTATGTCAGACTTGGTTTGCATCAGCCTTTTCCACACGGGGTAGATAAAATGGGGCAGTGCGAGCTCTGACGGACATCGCCCACATGTTCGAGTGCGCTAGCTCATACATAATTGGCAAGCTCCACACCTTAATCTGCCCAGTTAAGTCGCCAACAGTCAGCGTGCGGGCTTTTTAAAAAACAGGGAAAAGGTGGTTTTTTTCCCCTCATACCGTGCTGATTCGTGCATGATGTAATCGGAGGGCGGGCTGTGGGCGTGGACAGCTTCAGCGGTTGGAACACGCCGCGAGAAGCCTCCAAGCAGCGGCACAGAAAAGCTTAAATCCTCTGCAGCATTACCAATAAAAGGCCAATCGCCGGCACCTCCTCATGCGGTCTGTAGCCCATAGATGTCCCAGTTCAGCCAGCACAACTCCAAGAAGCCAGAATACAGCTAAAATGGGCCATTCAACTTCAGGAAACACCTCTTCCTCTATCGCTCACAGGGAAAGATAAAGGCAGAAAACGGGCGTGAGAACCCACCAGAGACAGGGAGAAAAACTGCACTCCATCCAGCTATGGCACAGAAAACCATTCCCCCGAGATAGGGTGCGAAAATAAAAAATTGACACAGTTTATTTTATGGCTAGCAGGAGGAATGGGAGGAGGGAGTCATCGTGGGAGGAACTGTGGGGCATGATGTGAGCACGCACATCATGACGCACGGGGCCATTTTAAAAAAAAAGAGCTGCCAATCACATCCGCTGCGCGAATTCCACAGAACGTATAGAAATGGCAATAGACCATTGTACAATATGTCCGCGGTAGCACGGACAAAAAAAAACCCACCCGGAAGCGTTGCAGTGCAAATTCCACGGAACGTGTGGAAAGGGCCATAATCAACAAAAATGACAACAGCACCCTTCCCCCTAAAAAAGTTTCATCAAGCTATGTCCATTGTAGTAAAAAAAGGCACTTTATCAAGTATTACAGATGCTTCTGTGCCTTTAATGAAAAACTTCTTTCATGCAGATTCCACCCCTTTTATTTGGCCCTATGGAGTGCAACTGGAAATATCTGACATTCTCTGAACAGTGTACAGATAAATTTAAAACATAAAATACACATACATATATAGGCATACAATAAAACTAGCACAAGTGGGGGGGGGAAGAAACAGCAACAGCAGCAAATTGTTCCTCAGTTGCCTATTATCTAGTCAGCCTCTTTCCCCCATGGTTTTATTCCTTGTTCTCTCTCTCTCTCTCTTTCTTTTTAACAGTAAATAGGTTGAAATAGACCTAAACAGGACATTTTCAGAGAACATTCAGCTAAAAATGTGAGAGGCTATTAAGTGAAAAGGGATAACAGGTTCTCTTTCTTCACTACCATCTATGGCAGTGGTTCTCAACCTGTGGGTCCCCAGATGTTCATGGACTTCAGCTCCCAGAAGCCCTGAGCATTGACCATAGTGGCTGGGGCTTCTGGGAGCTGAAGTCCACGAACATCTGGGGACCCACAGGTTAGAACCACTGATCTATGGGATAGTAACAGTGCTTTTAGTAGACATTGATGGGCGCTGACCACTTTCTTCTCCCAAAATGGTAGCAAGATACAACTTGTGGCCACTAGCAGTATTGCTAACAAGGCTCCTTTGCCCCTACTTTTTAAAAAAGTCAGAATATAAAGCAAAACTGATACCATACTTAAAAAATAATTCTCTAAATTCAACCCCCCCAAATACAAAACAGATAGTGCCCCACTCACAGATAGCTAGGCAAAATAAATGAGATACCAAGAAACAAACAACAAAAAACTATACAGGATAGACATATCACATAAATGTCCCTGCCTCCCCACATGCCTAGGCACAGTGTTATCTTTGATCAGTGACTGGAGACAAGAGTAGGGATACCCTCCACATTCATCTGGAAATAAAGATGCAAGACAATGGTAATGGAGTAAATTTAGGGCCACATTTATTTAACTTAAAACACATTTCTGCAGTGAGATCTAGCTAGTGAAGAAATCAGTCAAGACCAAAACTCCTCATCTTACTCCTCAACTGTACCCATGGCATAAGCTAACGGTTTCTTATCAGCTGGTGTGATTTTGACCAGTAAGATCCTCCCACATCAGATCCCCTACTCAACCCATGCAACTTATATTTGGAGAAAAGCCAGCCCAGACTACAATAATCTCAATTTCCCACACTATCTTGCCAATGTGATCAAATTAGATTTTAGATCTGCCTTGCCTAATTTCTCAATAAGCATGAGTAGATAAAAATTCACTTTTTAAAAATTGCCAATCAGGTAACAACAACTTGAAAATTCCTATTTAGCCCCGAAGCAACCAGCACACATTTGCATTGTGCTCAGGGCAGCTGGATGGGCTGAGCACAAGGAGAGAAAGAAGCAGAAGCTTATATTTGTGTGTCAGTGGCACTATTGTTTCAGGGCCGGTCTGCCTCTTTCATGGAGGTATGCATGTGTCCCTCACCACCTCCATCACCACCATGGCAGAACATTGAATGTGGTGTTCTTCTTCCCAATGTGCATATGATCTGTGGTGACACTGCAGTCATTGGTGGAGAGGGTTCCCAGCTGCAGCCACAGACATTCTCTGGCTCTTGGAGGCCTGAGAAGAGTATCAGATCCCTCGGGGGAGGGGGAGTTGTCCTGTAATCTCTATAAACAAATTCATGAGCAAAACCAATAACAGTTTCTTTGGGGGGAAGTTTAAACATACACATTTCAGACAGACTACAGATTGCAGAACATATGTGTGAATACTCTAACTTCTAAAAAGCAATACCCTGCATAGAGAAATATAGCATTTTATTGGAGTTGGATTTTTGCCTCGTTCTTTCCTCTCCAGGTTTTCCAGCTGCCGGGGTACACACACACAAAGCGAACATCTCAGAGTTTCATCTTTTTTCTTAACAAACAAACAAACAAACAAACAAACAAACAAACAAACAAACAAACAAACTCAAAACCAAATACAAAATATAAAGCAACAACAACAACAACAACAGGGTTGGTAAATCTTTTAAGCCTAAAACACACCTGAACGATGCTTTCTGAAATGCCAAAAATAAGAAAGAGATGGTAGAATCAGATCTACTCACATTATAATCAGGATTGCTCTCTTGCTCTCTCTCTCACTCTCAACTCTCTCTGTGTGAGGGATCAAAAGGAAGAACAGAAAGACAATGTTAGCAGTGGTCCCATATAGTCTTTTGGTTGCTGTGCCCTTGGCACTTTTCAAATATAGCCACAAACTCAAAAAGGTGGCAGACCCCAGCTTTACTCTAAATAGCATTGGAAAGGGAAAAAAGACTTGTCAGAAAGCCTACACCCACGCCCAGGATAAGTTTAAATTTCTCTCAGAAGGGAATGGGAAGGCTGCTATGACTTTAACAGGGACTACCAATCAGTGGCACCAATCAACCAATGTTAACTGCTTCTTCCAAACATTCTTCAACACATTCACTATAAATTTGACACTCACATTTCATATTCCAAAGTTTTTCTTTTTTGATAAGACCATATACCCCTCCTCTAATAGTCAACCATAATTCATAATTATCTACTACTGACATTTAATGCCAAAGCTTGCAAGAAATACTCCTATATGCCAAAGCCTGCAAGAAATACTCCTATACTCAGGACAGTTTGTTCGCTGAACTATTAGAAATGTGTTGACTAATAAGTCTAAATTTATTTTTTTTTCATAGTCATTTTTCTTAATGGGAGTGTTTTCCAGATGCTGCTGTCTAGTCTTCTGGGATGATTTCCAATAGATGTGGAAAATTTGCTGTCATGGGCTGTCACAGTTGGTTTTGTCTAACATGTTGCCTAATTAGTTCATCCCAATATATTCTCCCCAATATATATAAGGATCTGGAGAATCACTGTTTACAGAAATAGCCATTGGAGGGTAAGTGCAGTACCTGTTTCTTTGCATAGAAATTTCTCAATGGATTTCAACTAACTTATAACACAAAGGAATAAAATGTAATACAAAAATAAAGAGTTAAATTGTAAGCATAGAATAAAATAGTAAATTGTAAGAATAACGTTGATAGATATAGAAAGCTGGCAAGATTTTTTTTCATTGTTTGGAACAAAAATGTTTGTTGTACATTGTTCATGGATTTTTTTTCCTTTGGATTTTATATTTCTATCATGATTTGAGTGTTTTTCAAATAAGTTGTCTCCCTATTTAAAGAATTACAGCCAAGGTAATGTTTAATATAGATTAGTAATATATTCAATTTGAAAGAGAAATAATTTTGCTGTAACACCCACAGAGCACCTTTAAATTTCTACATATTAAAATCACTATTTTATATATTATCATACAAAATATCATGTGGAATCACATTTTTATATGTATATCTGAACTGTGAGATATGAGACAGATATTACTACATAATGAATGTGATAAGAGACTGAATAAATTTTAAATGTTATTCAAGTTTACTAGTGAATCCATTCAGTGTGTGTGTGTGTACATGCATGTATGCACACATATACATTCATTCTTATCTTTAAAATTATTAAAAGTAGGAAAACATATTTCATGTATTTTAGATAGCACCTATTCTATAGAAATGAAGGTTGTTTATTAGGTGTATAAAGCTATCTATATTTTATGTATCATTTTCTGCTGAACAAAGATGTTTGTGTCTTGTTTATTTTCTCTCATGTATTATTTGTGCTTGACTGATATGCAGAATATAATTTATGTAAAAAATGTTTTAGTGGCATAAATACCACATATGTCACACATGAATGTGATATTAGAATAATGAGAATTGTTCTTATTATTAGAATAATAATGAATAACACTATTTATTTATTTAAAGGAAAGAAGCAGTCCCTAGAAATCACAATGGCTTGGAATATATATTGGACCTTTCTACTTTTATTGGTAGTGTTTTTGGCACAGCAAGTTTCTTCACAAGGTACTGAAAAATTTCAAGCAGAAGTAATATTATTTTGGGAATCATGAAAGTGGTAGTTCTGTCTACAGCACAGTTCAAATGAAGTATTAAGATTTAAGTGGAATAAAAGTACAACTAACCAAACCTAACAGCTGGAGCTCATGTTTCTGGTTGTCACCAGGATTGCACCACAATGAGCCTCCTTGTAATGACAGATCTTCTCCACTGTATTGGTTATAAATACTCACCATGTGGATTGGGGCCATCACATTCTGAATCCTCTGCAGCATAGAGACCAACAACATGATAGCCTCTATCCATACTGTGAGGACTTCCAAAGGTTATGGTATGAAGAAAGATCAATCACTGCTAGAAAGTGTCTAGAATTCTTTTCTTTGGCAGAACTCTGTGGGAGCCAAGTTCCAGATGAGATGCCCATGGGTGTTTTCCTCATTAGTTTCAGAGAATGCATTTTCCTCAGGAGAGAGGAAAAGTCTAAATTGTGTGTCTCCTTCAGTTTCAGTAATTGTCAGCCCCACTTTGAACTGATCCAATTTACATTTTTTAAAGGAAACTTGCACATTGAACACAAAGATGCATTTAACATCACTCCTAGCTTGGCCCTAAGTATCAGATCTATTCTAGTGAACTAATTTCTTCAGAAATCAGTTATATTACATTCAGTGCCTAGTATGTGACCAAAGATTTATTTTTTACCAAAATAAGTACATGGGTCCCCATTTTAGACTAGGACACCCTGTCCCTGTGAGCAGGAATGGGTGCTTAAACCTCCTCTCATCAGCTGGTATTCTGAAGTAAATTCACTCACGAAAGTGATGTGGGGTTAAAGAAAAATTAAAGACTTAATTGGTGCTCATAGAAGTGATGCTTTCAATAAAGTAATAAAGACTAAAAACTGCAGTAAAAAAATGAAGCCTGCATTTGAGTAAAAAAAAAATTCCATCAACTTCTATTCAACTGCATACTTATAGTATGCATGCTATTACTCAATAACTATAACTGGATTTCACCACAAGCCATTGTTTATCACAAGAGGAACAACTTTAACTTTCCTCAAGCTCACATATTCCCTGCTCTTCTTTTGGGATGGCCATGAGATCTTGAGGTTTTTGCTTCACTTTTTCCTTATCTACAGCTTGTCATGTCAATTAGACCTAGACGTGCCCCCATTCAAGAGCTGTTTGTAACAAATCAGCTTCCTAGATTATGAAATTGCTGTGTTCCAAGAAATAGCTAAAAGTAAGTAAGCACAGTGTAAGGTTTTGATGACATGTCAAGCTATAGATAAGTACGAAACCCATGAAATGCTTCCTCATGATAATGTTGGAGAAGGCGAGATGAGGGCGTTCAGGTCAAGGCAGAGGTTAGTCTCATTCTGATCCTAAATAACAATTGCTTATTGGGATGTTTTTGTACAGTTGGTGTCAGCAATATTACATGCTATAGTAAATGTCTGAAATCAAATTGTTGGCATTGTGTGAATGCTTTCCTTGCTGAATGCATTTTGGCAATACCCCAAAATAAATATTTACACACCTCTTGAACATATGCAAGTGGGCACTGAGAATATATGTACACGTCCAGGACTGAGTCTGTAGTGACACTATTAAAATGGAAAGCCATGTGTTTTAATATAAGCATTTAGTTCTCAGCTTGGAAGAGGGAAAGTGTAAAATGGAAATGATAAGGTTCACAAGAACTCTGTAAGTGTGCTCAGTCAATTATTCAATGTATGGTTGACATTCACCAAATTTTAGACATTCCCTCTAACCTCTTTGTGTCTCTAAAGAGGGAGAACTGTAGTTTTCCAACTGTTACTGAACTACAGATCCCATCAATATGGGTTACTTTTGGTCATACTGGGTGAAGTGGGTGGGAGCTAGAGTTCAACATCTGGAGGGCTGCAGGTTATTTCCTTCTAATCCAGTTAGCTGTGGAGCAGGTTATTTGGATCTCATTTCTTGAAATGTGACAAATATTTTAAAACCAAGATTTCACTGTAACTGTAAAAGTACACATCTAATTGATAGTTCGTGGAATACTCAGCATATTAGACATACATCAATATGTGAAACAGAAACTGAGAACGTGAAGTCAAAATGTTAAGCATTTTTAAGACCAATGACTTAAATCCAAGTGTAGATGTAATTGCCTTCTGCTGAAATCAGTGGTCCCAAAAGTATTTAACCTTGACTAGAATGTGTCCAGTGATTTGTATAGGAAGCTGAGAGGTTATTGTACACCTGCTGTAAAAAAAGCCATACTTTTATTAATCAATGCATAAAGTTTCTAGACTATTTTTAAAAAACCCTAAGTAAAAACAATTAAATGAAACAATTAAATTAAATGAAACAATTTTAATGAAACCAATTCTGAAAACAGTAGAACAATGAAAAATGATACAAAAACAATAAAATGATTCCTATAGAAAATCCATTAAAAACTGGGATAAATGACAATCTTAATCATCATGCAAATAATCTGGAAAATGCCGTGGCAAACAAGTAGCTGACAGTAGAAATACCCTGTTAAGGGATCTACCTAATCTCAAAGGAGAGATTGTTTCACGTGGTGGACACTAAAAGGAAAAGGGAGCTGCTTCTCCCATCTTTCAGTCATGTTGGGCAAGATGGAATACAGGGGAAATTGTGCGTGCAGACAGAAATTAAGCACTGCCTTTGTCATTAAAGCATACCAAGCTTTCAATAATTTACAAGTTCTGAGTTTTTATAGTTTCTCTACAGAAACTAGATAATATCTATTCATTGTCTGTGTGGTGATTGCTTGGATTTTTGCAAGATAACTGCATTTCAATTCAATTCATGCTGTAAAATATTATTGTTGTATGTGTGTCCAATACGTGTTTGAAAAATTCATATCGATTCCCCATATTGTGTTTGTGTTGGACATGGTGTTTCTTGTTTTGTCTAGAAATTTACACTGTTTGTCTTTAGTAATTTCATTTGACTTGTCTGCTAAATGTTTGGTCTTCCTTGTTCAAAGGGAAGGATGCCTTGGTGCACTGATGTCACAGACACACACCTACCAGCATTTCAGTTGGCAAGAATCACACTCTCCATTTTGTCCTAGACTAAATATTCGATCTCCCAAGACTGAGTCTATTGTGACATTATCAGAATGTAATCAAGTGTTTTAATATGAGCATTTAGTTGCTCATCTTGGCAGAGGGAGATTGTAAAATAAAAATGTTGAGACAGGTTAATCAATCACAGCAGCTCTTTAAGTGTGTCCACTCAGATAGACTTAAAAAAGACCTTTTCAGAAGTATATCTTCAACATCTGAAGGACTAGACCTAAACAGCAACCAGGTGTATGAAGATGTTGCGAGTGGAGCTTATATGTACTTATATCTGCTTATATGTACCCCCACTTTAACTCTATGTACAAGGACACTTAACGACTGCATACGACCAATGAGAAAATGTATTCCAGCATTACAAAGATGTACAAATTATCACAGAGACCAACACACATGAAATGTAAATGTTTTCCAAAAAGCAGAGCCAGCTGTAACAATCTTTCAGTGAATATACTTTCTGTGAGATAAGTGTTGGATAGTATATCCCATGGGGAGGGAATCCTTTTATATGAGTTAAGCACATATATTGTATTCTGTAATATAGAATATGTCACTGGAGCAAACTCCCCTCTCATTTGCAGTTACTAAACTTTCCCTGTCCTCAGACAAGAGACATAATGCTCCAAGTATTCTGAAGCTAAGATTAGGATGCTTTTAAAGACTCCATGTAAGCTCTAATCTGTTGACTGGTTTGTTTTAACAGAGGGTTTCAAGATGAAACAAAGTTTCTCCTGCACCTATATTTAATGAGGCTTAATTCATTCAATCTTGCAGTTTATGTCAAAATGTGTATTTTTTTAAATAGATGAGATTCAGAGTACTCCGTGTGTGCTTTCCACATCAGCTCATCTGGGTTGCTGAGTTTCTGTTTCAGCTGCTCCCCTCATAACTGGGTTGAATACTACAACAGGGGTTCCCCACAACCATCAGAAGCAGCTTTCCAGGAGGCAAAGGGAGTTGCAATAGCAACAGAAGCCTCCCTCCCCCAAAAAATCAAAACAGGCATACTTTTATGCTTTGACAATGTTAATCATATTAATTTTTATGATCTATTCTTTTTATGTAAGAAATGCATGCCTCCCATTTCTTCTCCAGGAAAGCTGTAACCCAGCTGAATAAAGAAAATAAGCATAATTTACTGTAAGTTAAAAGCTGCAACAAACACAAACACACAGAGAAACAAACAAGTAACTTTTTAAAAAAGTAAACCTTACAGTGATTTTTCAAGCACCCAAGTTATCTGCTTCTATTACATTTGCCACTTTAAAAAGTAACCCTTTAGATCCCCAAAAAGTAAACAAATAGATATTTCAGTCACTTTTGCAGACACTTGAATGTATTTTTACCACACTGGCTTGTAGCACAGAATCCACTCTCCCCGTACCCACCTCATTTTCATCTCAATACCCACAATAGACAATGGAGGCTGTGGCCACAATATTAATAGGATAGTGAAAGTTAGGACTAAAATTAGGAGTACCTTATCTCTTTTACTGCACTGGAGCCACAACCTCCATTGACAACAGGACATGAGGCATACTTGAGCTGTGTGACATTTAATTCATTTTACCATTTACCTTTAATCCTTTACAATTTAATGAAGCAGCATCCTTACAATTAAAATCAAGTAATAGATACAAACTACAGAATGTTTTAAGTTGTCCCTCATTAAGCAATAATAGTAATAATAATAGTAATAGTAATAATGATGATGATGATGATAATGATGAAATCCCACTTGTTATGGGAAAGATGAATTACTTACAAATTAGTTTGCTATCTGTAATTAGCTGCTTCCAAGTTGTGAAGCCAACAATTAAACTAAGCAATTCAGTAATCAGTCTAAATTAACCATCTTACCTCTTATAGTCTGCAGTCCATGGACAGCAGTTCCTATGTACCTGTCTGTCTTGAGGTTTATACAGGAGTAATTCCTGGCAGCATTTACCCCATGCCATTCCTACTGCTCAGAAAGATCTGGTCATTGTTTCAGGTGTTACAATAAGGATCTATGCTTTGTATTGCAACAAATGTGCTGCTATTATTGTTATTACTACTACTACGACGACTATTGTAGCATGTTGTGGAAGGGGGAACCATCATCCCTCCTTCAGCATGTCCTTCATTTTTGTCTAACATACTATTCTGACCTGGCAATATTTACATGGTGTTGTGTGATTTTAGATGTATCAAGCTGTGCAGGGAGATGTGGGGAAGGGTATAATAGGAAGCATGGCTGCCAATGTGATAGTAAGTGCCTTCTCTACGTGGAGTGCTGCCCAGATTACCAGAAAGTCTGCATTGAAGGTAAGTCCTCAACTGCAGTCACTTAATTTTCCTTTTTCATAGGTGAATAAGCACTACCTTGTTTCATTAAGACCGTGGTTTTCAAGCTGTGCTTCAGGAAATCTGTTTGGGCGACCTCGTTCAGAATCCTCAGCCAACATGGCCAAGGAGGTGTAGCCCAGAAAGTAATATTTCTAAACTCTGTGTCCATTGATGGAAAGAAAGTGGGGTATATGTTAACTAGGAGTATATTGTTTTAAAAAATTAACAGGAATACATGATAGCATTAGATTTAGTTAGAAGGGAAAATTACCATAAAAGTTAATTATTAAAAAAGAGTAAAATAAAAAGTTTAAACATGTTGCTCTGGCCTTGAAGGTGTGGCTTTTGATATTGAAAGCAATCAGTAGTCCAAAGAAGTTACCTCTTAAAGGAAGCTATTAGTTTGTGTGCGTGGGCAACAAATGCCGACAGGACAAGATGGCATCCCATGGGAATGAATAGTGTGGCTTACAAATCTATGTGGTATACATGGTATATTGCATAGTAGACCACTGGGCCTCTTTGCCACAGAATCCAGATGTGGAAGCTGGAAAGGGTTCTGCAACGGTAGGAAGTCCGAGAAAATCAATACCTTAAGATCTTTCCCTTTGGCACCTGTCACATGTTGTCTTAGTTTTTGTTTATTGTTTTCCTTTTGTGTTCTCTTTTTCTCTGTGTGTGTCTGTCATTATCTTTTTTGTGTGTATTACATTGTTCTTTGCAAAGTCAGTGCCAGTTATCCTGGCACTGTTTCCAGACATCCATGAGTAATTCTTGTGGGTGGTGTTGGAAACATGTCATGTGAAGTTAGTGAAGTCAAGTGAATGGCTTCTACATACATGTTCCTGCATAATAATCCTCAGGCAGGGAAAACACAGTTGAGCAGAATACAAATATGATGTATGATCCATTGGCAAAATATTGTTCATCCACATTCAGTTGTGAGAACCACCCAGTGGAAAATTATCCCATTTGTGAAAATCACTTTATGAACATTGAGCTGTTCTCACTGAAAAATATTTGAGTGCAACTTTTCAAACATCCTATACTTTTTTCCCCAGTGTTATTTATATTCCAATGAGAACATGCATGTTTGACTGATTCCTCCCAATATCAAGTCGAAGTAAACAAGTTCTTCAGTTCCTCAACTCCATTATTCTCCAACGTGCAGGTGGAGCAATCCAAATTAATGAGGGTTAATTAATGCCCATCATGTATTTTGTGACAGTACACTTTGCACATGGCCTGATTCAGAGCCATTGACCATACTGAAGCATCTTGTGTGCATTCCTGATATTCCAAAGAGCAAAGATGTACTGCTTGTATCATTTTTTTAGTCAGTGATGATTTGCTATCTTCTAGCATGAAAACAAAAGTCTATAATAATAAAGATTATGTAAATAAAATGAGTAAGTTTTTGTAATTATATTTGTTGTTAAAAGGGGAAGTTTAATAAACACACCTCCTTCATCCACAAGCAGTAGTATGGCATTCGTTTCAAGTGATACTAAAAAAAAAAAAGAAATTTTTATTGCTGTAGATTTTTTTTCATTACAGTAACACAGGGAAAATGAAATGTTTTCAAAAGGATAACAGGTTCTATATTATCCAAAGTGTTATAAAGACACGTATTTCAGTTTGAAAAATAACCTGTACAGAAGACATCAATATATCCAGTAGACCTGGATATATGACTACGATGGTCCCTCTGTATACTGAACATTTTCAGTACAGGAACAAGATAGTATCTTCATTAGAATAGATTCCATTCTTTAAAGTAGGAGGGGAAAGGCATTGCTAAACTTTCATCCTCCGTATTGTGCAGACCTCTCCTGTAAAGGACATTGCTCTGCACACTTCGTAAGAGGGAGACCTTGTGACTGTGACCCTGACTGTCGAAAATACGGCAAATGTTGCCCAGACTATGAAGAGGCCTGCCCAGTAGGTGAGTACTCTGAACTGTCTTTCTTCTGCTCTCCACAGAAGATGAAATCATAGTCTGTATTCAGTGCTAACACAGAGACCCAGTTGCCCTCTAATGGGAAGGTGGCATGTCATGGAGAAAGCTGGGATAGACCTCGTCTGCTTGAAAATGCTGGTTTCCTATTGGACATTACTTTGTAGGGAGGAGCTTCCAGCCATGTGAACCTCAACTTACAGCCAAAATACAAGCAGAGCTTGGAAAATTTCCCCAGGTTTGGTAGGACCACTTGCATCAAAAAGTAACTATTTCAAGTTATTTCAGGATAAACTGGATTCATCTTTTTACTTATTTAAGACCTAGTATCCAGTTTCGTTGCACTCCACCCATCATGATGATAAACATTTACCTAATGTTACCATAAAAGAGTGAAAAAATAGTTTTTGAAAAACAGCAGAGAACCCAAAGTTTGTAGAAAACTGTTTGCTTACTTTTACATTATTTTTCTCCATTATATATGCCACCCACACCCACATTTACTGCCTTGTATTTAATTATGCAGCTGAGTAGAGTCTGGATTTTCAGCAGACATAACTTCATTTGACTTTAGTGGAGTAATGCCAGGGTAGAATCTGGTAGTAATAAAGGGGTAATAGAGCTGCCATGACAGAATATTGTGGAAAAATTGCCTTGTTGGCCCCCAAGATGGTGCAAGTGGTGGGTTAGAGACAAATGTTCTCTAGGTTTCCATTCAACAAAACAATCCTGGCAAAGTAAGGTGTAAAATGAATGAAATGAATCTGCCTTGGTGGCAGATTGTACTAGAAATTCTACAGGCAAAACTTCTCCACAAGCATAACAAGGCAAACTCTGATAAAAAAAAAAATGACAATGCTACACAAAATTGCTTCTTTGAGATATCATTAGATATAGGAACTAGTGTAGAAACAGATGGCACTACAAGATCCAGATTTAGTTTCTGTGAAGCAGGTGATGCATGTTTTGCACCGCACTGAATCTGTGCGCAGATGTGTTTTAAATGGAAGGCAGTGGCCATGATAACATAAGGTGACAACAGCAGAGACAGGAATGAAAAGGCTGCAGGCACCAAATTGATGTGGCAGGGCTGAGCAGAGGACGCACAAAGTTACCTCTGTCAAGGGACAAAAGTGCCATGCCAGCCCCTGAATTGCTCAGGAGCCAGCAGGGCAGGTTTCTCTGGTGATGAAGATGACTCTCTATTTCATCTCCTCAGTGCTGCTATGTGTCATTCTGTAAAGTGCCCTACCACTGTTGTAATAGAGCCTCATACTAGCTTACCTCACCAAGAGATTTCATCCCTTCTGTCTACTTCGGTGCAATGTGTCTATTTTCACATGGGCAGCTGCAGGAAGCTCCCATAAATTAACATGCTGAATGAAATATGTTTGTATCCCTTAGGCTAGGCAATTGCTGTGTGGCAGGATAGGGGTGGAATATGAATCTAGTAACCACACTATTTAGGTGCTCCTTGGACTTCAAGACTTTCACAGGGCTGAAAGGCAGTGAGACCTCCTGTGGACCTTCAGGTGTGTAGATCATTGTTTAAAATTTCCTGCATTGTCCTGAAGTGATGCTGTGATGGGAAGCACTTTTTAAAATGATGATTCATAGATGTCTCTTGCTGCTGGTGCTGCTAGCATGCCTTTGGCTGGGGTTTATTGTATCCTGAGTGGGTATGAAGAAAAATATATATAAAGTGGAGCATAGATGTTTTGTATGCATAATGCTAAGGTCTAATTGTAAATCATACAGTAGATACATTGAATCAGTGACATTTAGCTCCATGTTGACCCACCTTCCAAAAATTGATTCTACATTCAGTAATTGAAATCCAGCAGCTCTAATCAATAGGACTCATGCCTATGGGCTTTAGCATTATATGGCGCTATCTTGGACATCCATTGGTGTTGATAGTCCTTCCACTGATGCAGATAGCATCTATGCTGTACTGTCTATGCTGTACATTGTGTCCATAGCTGCAGTATCCAATTTGTGGTTTCCAGTTTTCTGGTGATGAACCTCTTTGTACTTAGCTACACTTTTTCTCAGGTCAGGTCTCAGACTTAGGCCATTTGTACATGTTACCTGATCCCATTGTCCTCCAGTTGCGATTCCAGCAGCACCTTTGTTGGGGAGGGAGCATGACAGGAATGCTCCTCTTCCACACCTGACTGGCTCTCTGCGGAAGGGAGCGCAAGCAACATGCACCTGTCTTCTGTAGCACGGCCAGGCTCTTTCCCATGCTGCACTGGGGCAGGAAGCACCTCCATCGTGTTTCCTGCCCTTCTGCATGGTCAGGATGGACTGGAGCATCATGCGATCAGGCATCATTGATGGAGAAACTCCATCAATGATTTACCCTGCAATCATGTTGGCTGGCCATGGGAGAAGGGCGGGACCATGATAATGTCATGTAGAACCATTGTTGTGGTCCAGCTCCTCTCACATCCCTATGCCAGGACGCAGTCATTGTGCAGAAAAGGCCTTACACTCCATCACTGTATTCAAAGCCTTATCAGTTTGATTGAATCTGCCAGAGCTTACACTTTGCATAGCCTGTGGGTGCAAAGAGACACCTCCAAAACGTGCCATGGTAGAAGAGAGAGTAGGACTGCCTGGAAGTTATATGGTGTTAAAGATTCTTCTTCTTTTTTAAAGTGTTGTCCACATATGTACACACAGAAACTAGACTGTTTGTAACTGTTGGGGTGGGAATGAAAACGTTTCCATAGGCATTTGGAAGATCACATTTGGATAAACAGGAAACGAACTTTAAGATCTAAAAATGGCAATCATTAATTCAGTTGCTTAAATCCACTGAATTCTGTAGATGATCACCATTTCCTGCTGTTTCAGACATCCCGTGTTGCTGATTCTGTTCTATTTGTTGTCCTTATGTGGCCTCAAATAGATTCTGACTTATGGCAACACTCTCCTAGGGTTTTCTTGGCAACATTTATTGAAAGGAGGTTTGCCATTGCCTTCTTCTTAGGCTAGAAGAATGCCACTTGTCCAAGGTCACTCTCTGGGTTTTATAGTTGAGCAGGGATTCCAGTCCTGCTGTCTCCAGACTCCTGGTCAAACACTCAAATTACCACAGTGTACTGGCTCCTCTATCCCATTACTGTTTTAAAAGCTTTTATGGGAAATTATATTATAGCGAATTGGTTAGCTGCAGTGGTGGACCAGTGGCAGGGGTGTATGTGTACATTTTGGATGCAAGCAGTGAGGGGATGTATTTTTTGGCTGGGGAGATAGGAAGCGAATTGGGTGGAGTGCAGGGAGTTTGCCACCTGCAGCAGAGAGTGCAGCTGGCCAGTGAAGGGTGAGATTGACCAGGGAAGAAAAGGGCCAGAAGGGAGCAGTAATGGTACATTTGTGGCAAGCGAATGTGGCCAGTCCTCCCTCTTCTCCTGCTTCTCAGGGATTCATGAAAGGTGGTGCTGAGAGGGGGGCACCTGCAGCACTTTGACTTTCTTGGACTATAGATGGCAGGTGTTACAGAGAATTCCCATTGTTACTGCAAAGCAAAGCAAGGTGGGTAGGAACAGATGAGTGAAGGGAGTTCCTTTCCTGTGGGAGGGAGAAGGATGGAACTAGGTGGCCCTCCTTCTTTTCCTTTTTTTATCCCCCATTTTATGATGGGGGACTTCTTTCGCTATTGCTTTTCCTGTCACTAAGCCCTCCCACCCATTTTGAGAAGCCCTCGTTGCCCCTTCCTTTCAGAGAGTGGCAATGGCAGCTGCTGCTCTCACAGGTAGAGGATTTTCTCACTCTCTGTGGGCTGACTTGCTGCTGAGTGGGAAGCATAGAGGTGTCATTGCTCCAGGACAACTGAGATTGCTCAGTATTATTAATATTAACCCCTCCATGAGAAGACAATTCTCCCCTTCCCACCCAGGGAAAAAAATACTCCAAGTAGAGGTTCTGGATGGCTATGGGCCATGAGCCTTCTGTGAGTCTACCTTGCATCCATCAGGGGAGTGGGAGATCTAGGCTGCTCTCTGGCCAAGAGCAGAAGGGTGGGGTGAAGATGGTGGTGGCACTTCTACTGAGATGTGGTAGTGGTGTGATGGTAGGTGGGCTGGAAGTAATCCAGATCTCCTTGTCTACTTCCTAGTCCTGGTGGCTACCTGCGGCCAAGCACCTGTCATCATTCCGTCCACCCCCACCTCCCAGGAGATTGGATGAAGAACCATTTTTAAGATAATTATTTTAGGTACAGTTTTTAGCTGATGATCCACCTGTACCCACATGCCAAGGTGGGTGAGGAAGAACCTGTGAGGAACTCACCCAGGCTGGATGTAGACTGGTTGCAGTCTGCATGCAAGCAATATTGCAAAGTGCTTCTTGGCAGTGTTGGGCCTTATAAACTAAAGGGACCCAGAGAAAGAGGGTGAGTAAACACAAACTGGCAGTGGTGGCAGCAGTTTATGTATGTAAGGCCATTTTCACACGGGGGTAAAACCCTGCGGTGCGATGACCGGAGACGGAGGTCGTTCACATCGCGGGATGAGCTAGCCGAAATTTGGCGGCGTGTGAAGCGGGGGAACCGTGTTCCCCGCAGGGATGGAGCAGGGATGGAGCAAAACGCAAGCAGATAAGCTCCGCTCCTTCATGTGCTGCCCCGTTTCGGCCCCCCCACGTGAGAAAAGAGCCTATGTGTGTGTATGAGATAGAGATTTTGTTGTTAAAAATGGGAGGGAGATACCAGGTTATTTCAATGGATTCTCTCTGCATTTTACTTCCCCCCCCCCACTGTCTGCTTTTCTTTTCTGGCCGTCATTACCATTAATTTCATTTCATCATTACTACTGAAAATAATTTTGTTGTACAGAGGAAGCTGGATGTTAAAAAATGATCTGCACCAGGTCTCAAATATGCTACATACACTACCGCTTGGCTTAGGCTTGCTTATGGACTTCTAACTACACAATAAGAGCCAGTGTAGTAAAGTGGTTTGAACATTGGACTATGACTCTGGAGACCAGGGTTTAAATACCTGCTCAGCCATGGAAAGACACTGGGTGACCTTTGTCAAGTCACACTCTCTCAGCCTGAGGACGGTGAAGGTAAACCCCCTCTGATTAAATCTTGCCATGAAAAGCCCATGATAGGGTCACCATAAGTTGGAAACGACTTGAAGGTACAAAACCAACTATCCAGTGATGGTTCCTAATGCAAAATAAAAAACAGAACATACCTGTGTCTGTAAAATTAGAGTGAAGGCTCACCCTTCTCTACAGACTTTTTAACACATGCTGTTCTTGGAATTACATTGTTTCACTAAACTAAAAAGAGATCTGATGTGTTTATCTCATTTATAAAAACATTAATACCAGGTCTTTGCCCAACGTGAAAACCCCCTTGTACAGAGGTGAGGGAGCCTTGGCCCCGGGGACTAAATGTGGTCTCTCTGAGCACCCACTTTGCCCTCTGTGATTGTACAGACAGCTGTGCTTCTTTTCCCATCACATCATGGTTTGATTTTTCTAGGGTTTGTAGAGTTTTCTCCCATTCTAACATATTGAAATACCATTTTCTTAGTAAATGGAAGTAATAGCTTTATGACAGAATGTGTTGGCATTTTTTGCTTCACACTTTTTATCTTTACTTTTCCCTTGCATTAGAATGTTATAGTTATTAAAACTGATGGCCATAGATTATTTAGAATTGGATATTTCAGTTCTCTATCCATTCTCGCTGTAAACTTCTCATGTCATATTTATAGATAACAGAAATTTATGTGCATAACTCAGTGGTTCTCAACCTGTGGGTCCCCAGATGTTTTTGGACTTCAGCTCCCAGAAGCCCCAGCCACTATGGTCAATGCTCAGGGCTTCTGGGAGCTGAAGTCCAAAAACATCTGGGGACCCACAGGTTGAGAACCACTAGCATAACTTGTTGGTTTGGATACTTGGATGGCCTCAACTGATGTCTCTAAAAAGAAAATTAAACTTTTTTTTTTAAAAAAATGAAACAATAATACTATACCCAGTACTGGTTCAGCCAAATTAGCAAAGGGACTTTAACTGAGCTGTGGAATTTTTTGTCTGGTTGCAGCTACAACTAAAGTACCAACCACCACAACCACCACAAGGAAGGCTCCACAGAGAACTACCACCACCACCCTTCCTCCACCCACCACCACAACCAAACCACCAACCACAACACCCAAACCAAAGTCAACAACAAAACGTTCACCAAATCTTCAGCCCAAGCCCAAGCCCAAACCCAAGCCCAAGCCCAAGCCTAAATTCAAGCCCAAACTCAAGATTTTAAAGAAGAAAAAGAAACAAAAGAAAGTATCTCATGAGATTATGGAAGGTAGGAAAAATTTACATGGTATCGATTTTTGGATGTTGTGCTAGATGAAGACTTTATAAATCTGTGATTTGATGATTTTCACTCTTATTTATTGTGAGACTGCAAAATATAGGGGAAGGAGGGGAAGGTTGTTATATTGTCCTTGGCTTGAAAAATTACCCTGGAAATTAAACTTGATTTAATCTTGAGTGTATGGGGAAAAATCTGAGTTTTATTTGCAATGGAGAATGTAATACACGAAATGAATATTCCTGATTATACGTCAGGAAAAACTGACATATAGTTAAAAACTACTTTAGATACATCGAAGAATCTGGATGTACCCCATTGTAAATGAAATTCCATTCCTTTCATGGCTTCCATAGAGAAAAGACACAGAGTTTTTTAAAAATAAATCTTTTAGAAAAGAAAGTAAAGTGTTCATTTTACTATGAAACACAACTGCCTCTAACAATAATCAGCCACCTTAAGAAAAATAACTAGCAACAGGGGTTCCTCCTATGCTGCCTCTTCTGCCAGTGATGGTTAGTGGCTTCAGTGCCAGTGGGATGATGAATCTGTCCTGGGTTTTAGTCTGAACTTTAAAGAAGTTATCTAATGCACTGAACGCTATCTTGCTATATAGGTTTAGCAACTTTGGAAGCTCCTTTGAAGTTCAGACTAAAACTCAGAACAAATTCACTGCCTCAGCAATACAACAGACTCCAACCCCTGCTGGATTCTACAAACCTTAACTCTTTTTTCTTCTCAGAACTTGTGTAGCCACTTTACCACACAGCCCTACTGCCCTGCCTTGAACAGAACAGCACTATGTGACATATTAAATTATTTTTGGAAATTGCTTCCTTTAAAAAAATAAAACATCTTGTTTCTATGTAGGAAGGGCAGGGAAAGAACACTTGGTCCAGGATTCTCCTTATTTTCCTGTATGTTAATTGCTTTGTATTTTTCTTTGATGTAAAATGCCTTAAAATTTATACTGAAGGGTGATACAGTCATTTCTATAAAAACTAACTGTAATAGATTCCTTGGATCCTGTTCTATGTATTTACTTGCAGAAGAAAGTACTGTTTCAACAGTGTACCATTTTCCCTCTATATTCGTGGGTTTGATGTTCATGAATTTGATTATTCACGAGAGTGTGTGCCTCTCCCCATTCTCCTCTTCCCATTCTCATGCATTTTGCCCTAGTTCAAAGGACTCACACCAAGACAAAACAGAAAGGAATGGGGGTGGCATGGGGAAAGCTTGTGCAAGCCTTCTTTTTCCCCCTCCAGAGCTTCCTACTTTTCCTTCCCATGCAAAGTGAAAGGGAAAGGGGATTGGCATAAAGCTCAAGTGAGCCGTCCTTTCCCCCCTCCGAAACTCGCTCTTTCCTCTTCCCATGCAAAACAGAAAGAAAAAGGGGTGGGGAAAAGCTTGTGTGAACCTTCCTTTCCTCCCTTCAGAGCTCCCTGTGCCATTCCCATGCATTTTGCCCTGGTGCGGAGAACTCATACTGAGGCAAAATGGAAAAGAATGGGGGGAAGGCTCATGTGAGTTCTCTCTGCCAGGGCAAAATGCATAGGAATGGCAGGGGGAGCTCTGGAGGCGGAAAAGAAGGCTAGTGTGAGCCTTCTCTGCCCCCCATTCCCTTTCCTTTTGCATGAGAATGGAAAGGGGGGAGCACCAGAAGAGAATGGAAGGGGGGGAGTGGAGTTATTCACAATTTTCCACTTTTGTGAGGGTTCTGTTCCCCAAACCACAGCAAAAGTGGAAGGACAACTGTATTTATTCCATATGGCCACAAATATCCACATTCATATAACACACAGACTTTCCCAGGGCAAGACCTGAAATCTTTTTCAGAGTCAAGGTTCAAAATGATGATTCAGGCTTTTTCAGTTCATAGTTAGGATTTTACAATAATAAAGATTTAAGGAGTTTGCCCCAGTCCTGTGGGGACTGCATCTGTGAAGAAAATGGTCTAGAACTATAAACTGTACAGATTTTCCTTTAGGCTAATGTTATGTGCTTGACTGTAGAGCATTCTGAGCAGTCTTCAATGTCATCCTCCTCTACCTCAAAAATTCGGAGAACTATGGCTTCGGTAAGAAATACTGGTGATAAACGCAAGAAGAAAAATGGTAAAAATGCTGAGGAATTAGAAGAGGAAGAAGAGGAAAGGAAAGGTATGCTTTGTAACAGAGAAACAGGAGTGTAAGAAGAAGTGAAAACAAGGCATGTTACAGTTAATACAAACATCCTAACTATCTGAGAACGTTGGCTATAGGACATGAACATTCATGCTATCATAGAGGGCCTTTCTGCACTACACTGTCATAATGCTATCGTTCTACTTTCAACATCCTGTGGAATTCTGGGGTTTGTAGTTTACTGAGGCCAAAGAGCTCTTTGGTTGAGAATTCTAAATGCCCCTCCCTAAACTGCAAACCCAGGATTCTATAGGAGGCTGAAAGCGGAATAATAGCACTATAACAGTATACTGCGGAAAGGCCCAGAGTGGGAATTAAGAAGCACTTTAGATGTTGCTGAACTACAGCTCCTAGCATTCCTTGCCATTGGCCATCCTGGCAAGCCTTGATAGGAGTTGCAATCCAATAACCTCTGGAGTGCCACACAGTTCCTGCTGTCCTATGATAACGTTGGCCTAAATCCAGCTGCTCCCCCTAATAAGAGCAGACCCACTGAATTACTGTGATTTACACACATGTTGAGAGCGAGCGTGATGTAGTGGCATGAGTACTGGAATGCGGCTCTGGAATCCAGAGTTTGAATCTCCACTCAGCCATGGAAACCCATTGTGTGATCTTAAGCAAGTCAGACCCTCTCAGCTTCAGAGGGAAGACAAA